>CM074280.1:30652744-30772744 GCA_037194245.1 Opsariichthys bidens | reverse complement strand
CAGGCATAATTAATCAAAATAAATGGTGCAGTCGGTTGTTTTGTTGCAGAACCTCTCGTCTGTGACGGCTCAATTTCCTTCAATAAATTCCTGTTTTCCGACTGAAATTCTCCCATAATTCCACATGCTGTGGGCGTGGCACAACTTCCAATTCCAACTGACGTATCCTGATGTGAATGAGTGCACTTGCGTCGCAATTCACAAGATGTTTGTACCTGTGTATGAACACACTCGTTTCGCTTCCTTTCTTTTGTTACTATTTATTACATTGGTAGACAGATCATGGCAGAGGAGCGATTGCATGTTGGCAGGCGCCATAATTTAAATGCTCGAAACTGGCAGGCTGTTGCTGTGCCGGGGCCAAGATGTGGCTCTTTCTTCCTCGCGTTCAGATCATTTATCATCTCTTACACAACTGCTGGCGGCTGATGGCTTTCAGAGGACTTTGTAATGAATACTCCACCTGCAGAATCACTTTGAGATGGATTGGCCAATCAAGAGATGGTGGGGAGGAGTGCATCTTTGACAGACAGGAAATGATGTAATTAGCCTTTATGTAATTGCTTGCATCGATCAGTAGAGTTGTCTCAGTTTGTCTGCCAATAGCACAACTGTTTGCATATGGTGTATTATTAATGCATATGAGTGTTTTCTCAAGCTAAACTGTAGTCCTTTGGCATGAATGTCCATTGAAATGAAGGGCTAAGTACCCATGTGCGTCTTTGCATGTGCGAATTTGAGGGGCATTTTATTGGCATTTGTGCCTTTTTGTTTAATCACTCTTTGGCCACTTTTGCATGATTGTATTTGAGACTCACAGTCACATTCAAGAAAATGTAAACTTTTGCAACAAACTGTGACGTAGACATATGTTTGTGCTTTTGCCAATCCAATTCACTGTATTCCCGATTGATTGCAAACTGACCAGCTCTTTCGACATCTTGAAAGCACATCTTATGCCTTCCAATCTATCAAACAGCTTCACTAGTGTGTAAACACCCCCAGGGTCTCAGACTTGTCATTAATATCTGTGAAAAAAAAACTCTTTGGCTGTTGTTGGTGTGTATTCGCTCATCGGTGTATCGGTGCATCTGGCTTTACTGATTAATTAAACTGTGTAACTTGCAGCAATCGCACAGAATTTGCTGAAATACGCCACCTGACTATGTCAAGCAATCTTCTATTTCCCATCCATTTTGTGTTTTTCTCACACATTTCTGTCTCTTTCTTTCTCTCTAAAGGGGATGAGGAATAAGCCAGGGGTGGAGACAGCAGGGACCCCAGACTCTGTGTCTGTGTCGGGGAGAGGCCGAGGAGAAAATAAAGCCATCAAGTAGGTGTCTCCTGCTGAGATTAACTATTGTAGATAATGTCTTGGTAATAAGTGGAAAGCATTACTTGTCTGTGTTTAAGAAATTCTGTAATTGAATGCCAAAGTATTGAATAAAGGCAAGGCAAGGCAAAATTCAGGTCGTGCATTTACAAGTAGTCTATCCGGGTTGTATACAAATTCCTGTCATGAAACTCTAGATGGTGCAGATCCTTGATTCAGTCTGCTTTCAATCAAATCATTCTCTATAGGGCACAGCTGACTGATTCCTGCTGTATCAGTAGCCAATGAGCTCGCTGCTCAACTTTCAAATGCTTGGTCAGCATTTGCTTTAGCAGTTGCAGCATGCTTTAAGAAACCCTTCACCTTCCCCAGCTCCACCGGTATAGATCTTCAACTGGTAATTCATGTACGCTATATTGTACAGCAGCAGCATGTCTAACTCACAGCAGTGTGTTATGTATGTATTGGCAGTAGCAACTCCCATACTAGCTCTGCAGCTGCAGCAGTAATAATCAACAGCAGAAGCAATGACAGCAGCAATAACAGCCACAGAGGCAATCAGCAACAGCAGAAGCAATAACCAACAGTAACAGCAATAACAGCAGCAGCAACAACCAATAACAGCAGCAGCAATGACAGCAGTAGTAATGACAACAGCAGCAACAATAACAGCAGCAGCAGCAATGACAGCAGTAGTAATGACAACAGCAGCAACAATAACAGCAGTAGCAACAACTAACAGCAGCAGCAACAACTAACAGCAGCAGCAATAACAGCAGCAGCAACAATAACAGCAGCAGCAACATTAACAGAAGCAGCAATAACAGCAAAAGCAGCAATAACAGCAGCAGCAGCAGCAATAACAGCAGCAGCAGCAATAGCAGCAGCAACAATAACAGCAGCAGCAGAAGCAATAACAGCAGCAGCAATAACAGCAGCAGCAACAATAACAGCAGCAGCAATAGCAGCAGCAGCAGCAATAACAGCAGCAGCAATAGCAGCAGCAGCAGCAGCAATAACAGCAGCAACAATAACAGCAGCAGCAATAACAGCAGCAGCAATAGCAGCAGCAGCAGCAGCAATAACAGCAGCAACAATAACAGCAGCAGCAACAACTAACAGCAGCAGCAATAACAGCAGCAGCAGCAATAACAGCAGCAGCAATAACAGCAGCAGCAACAACTAACAGCAGCAGCAATAACAGCAGCAGCAACAATAACAGCAGCAGCAACAACTAACAGCAGCAGCAACAATAACAGCAGCAACAACAATAACAGCAGCAGCAACAATAACAGCAGCAACAACAACTAACAGCAGCAGCAACAACTAACAGCAGCAGCAACAACTAACAGCAGCAGCAACAATAACAGCAGCAGCAACAACTAACAGCAGCAGCAACAACTAACAGCAGCAACAACAATAACAGCAGCAGCAACAACTAACAGCAGCAGCAACAACTAACAGCAGCAGCAATAACAGCAGCAGCAACAATAACAGCAGCAGCAGCAATAACAGCAGCAGCAACAACTAACAGCAGCAGCAATAACAGCAGCAGCAACAATAACAGCAGCAGCAGCAATAACAGCAGCAGCAATAGCAGCAGCAGCAATAACAGCAGCAGCAGTAGCAGTAGCAGCAGCAGCAATAACAGCAGCAGCAACAATAACAGCAGCAGCAATAACAGCAGCAGCAACAATAACAGCAGCAGCAACAACTAACAGCAGCAGCAACAATAACAGCAGCAACAACAATAACAGCAGCAGCAACAATAACAGCAGCAGCAACAACTAACAGCAGCAGCAACAACTAACAGCAGCAGCAACAACTAACAGCAGCAGCAACAATAACAGCAGCAGCAACAATAACAGCAGCAGCAACAACTAACAGCAGCAGTAACAATAACAGCAGCAACAACAATAACAGCAGCAGCAACAATAACAGCAGCAGCAGCAGCAGCAATAACAGCAGCAGCAATAGCAGCAGCAGCAATAACAGCAGCAGCAGTAGCAGTAGCAGCAGCAGCAATAACAGCAGCAGCAACAATAACAGCAGCAGCAATAACAGCAGCAGCAACAATAACAGCAGCAGCAACAACTAACAGCAGCAGTAACAATAACAGCAGCAACAACAATAACAGCAGCAGCAACAATAACAGCAGCAGCAACAACTAACAGCAGCAGCAACAATAACAGCAGCAGCAACAATAACAGCAGCAGCAACAATAACAGCAGCAGCAACAACTAACAGCAGCAGCAACAACTAACAGCAGCAGCAACAATAACAGCAGCAGCAGCAATAACAGCAGCAGCAACAACTAACAGCAGCAGCAATAACAGCAGCAGCAACAATAACAGCAGCAGCAACAACTAACAGCAGCAGCAACAATAACAGCAGCAACAACAATAACAGCAGCAGCAACAATAACAGCAGCAGCAGCAATAACAGCAGCAGCAACAACTAACAGCAGCAGCAATAACAGCAGCAGCAACAATAACAGCAGCAGCAGCAATAACAGCAGCAGCAATAGCAGCAGCAGCAATAACAGCAGCAGCAGTAGCAGTAGCAGCAGCAGCAATAACAGCAGCAGCAACAATAACAGCAGCAGCAATAACAGCAGCAGCAACAATAACAGCAGCAGCAACAACTAACAGCAGCAGCAACAATAACAGCAGCAACAACAATAACAGCAGCAGCAACAATAACAGCAGCAGCAACAACTAACAGCAGCAGCAACAACTAACAGCAGCAGCAACAACTAACAGCAGCAGCAACAATAACAGCAGCAGCAACAATAACAGCAGCAGCAACAACTAACAGCAGCAGTAACAATAACAGCAGCAACAACAATAACAGCAGCAGCAACAATAACAGCAGCAGCAGCAGCAGCAATAACAGCAGCAGCAATAGCAGCAGCAGCAATAACAGCAGCAGCAGTAGCAGTAGCAGCAGCAGCAATAACAGCAGCAGCAACAATAACAGCAGCAGCAATAACAGCAGCAGCAACAATAACAGCAGCAGCAACAACTAACAGCAGCAGCAACAATAACAGCAGCAACAACAATAACAGCAGCAGCAACAATAACAGCAGCAGCAACAACTAACAGCAGCAGCAACAACTAACAGCAGCAGCAACAATAACAGCAGCAGCAACAATAACAGCAGCAGCAACAATAACAGCAGCAGCAACAACTAACAGCAGCAGCAACAACTAACAGCAGCAGCAACAATAACAGCAGCAGCAACAATAACAGCAGCAACAACAATAACAGCAGCAGCAACAACTAACAGCAGCAGCAACAATAACAGCAGCAGCAGCAATAACAGCAGCAGCAGCAGCAACAATAACAGCAGCAACAACAACTAACAGCAGCAGCAATAACAGCAGCAGCAATAGCAGCAGCAGCAACAATAACAGCAGCAGCAGCAGCAATAACAGCAGCAGCAGCAATAACAGCAGCAGCAACAATAACAGCAGCAGCAACAATAACAGCAGCAGCAGCAGCAATAACAGCAGCAGCAACAATAACAGCAGCAGCAACAATAACAGCAGCAGCAGCAATAACAGCAGCAGCAGCAGCAACAACAACTAACAGCAGCAGCAATAACAGCAGCAGCAATAGCAGCAGCAGCAATAACAGCAGCAGCAGCAATAACAGCAGCAGCAACAATAACAGCAGCAGCAATAACAGCAGCAGCAACAATAACAGCAGCAACAAAAACAGCATTAGCAACAATAACAGCAGCAGCAATAATAACAGCAGCAGCAGAAATAACAGCAGCAGCAACAACTAACAGCAGCAGCAATAACAGCAGCAGCAGAAATAACAGCAGCAGCAGCAATAACAGCAGCAGCAGCAGCAACAATAACAGCAGTAGCAACAATAACAGCAGCAGCAACAACTAACAGCAGCAGCAATAATAACAGCAGCAGCAGCAGAAATAACAACAGCAGCAGCAACTAACAGCAGCAGCAAAAATAACAGCAGCAGCAGCAATAATAACAGCAGCAGCAGCAGAAATAACAGCAGCAGCAACAATAACAGCAGCAGCAACAATAACAGCAGCAGCAGCAACAATAACAGCAGCAGCAGCAATAACAGCAGCAGCAGCAGCAACAACAACTAACAGCAGCAGCAATAACAGCAGCAGCAATAGCAGCAGCAGCAATAACAGCAGCAGCAGCAATAACAGCAGCAGCAACAATAACAGCAGCAGCAATAACAGCAGCAGCAACAATAACAGCAGCAACAAAAACAGCAGTAGCAACAATAACAGCAGCAGCAATAATAACAGCAGCAGCAGAAATAACAGCAGCAGCAACAACTAACAGCAGCAGCAATAACAGCAGCAGCAGAAATAACAGCAGCAGCAACAATAACAGCAGCAGCAACAATAACAGCAGCAGCAGCAATAACAGCAGCAGCAGCAGCAACAACAACTAACAGCAGCAGCAATAACAGCAGCAGCAATAGCAGCAGCAGCAATAACAGCAGCAGCAGCAATAACAGCAGCAGCAACAATAACAGCAGCAGCAATAACAGCAGCAGCAACAATAACAGCAGCAACAAAAACAGCAGTAGCAACAATAACAGCAGCAGCAATAATAACAGCAGCAGCAGAAATAACAGCAGCAGCAACAACTAACAGCAGCAGCAATAACAGCAGCAGCAGAAATAACAGCAGCAGCAGCAATAACAGCAGCAGCAGCAGCAACAATAACAGCAGTAGCAACAATAACAGCAGCAGCAACAACTAACAGCAGCAGCAATAATAACAGCAGCAGCAGCAGAAATAACAACAGCAGCAGCAACTAACAGCAGCAGCAAAAATAACAGCAGCAGCAGCAATAATAACAGCAGCAGCAGCAGAAATAACAGCAGCAGCAACAATAACAGCAGCAGCAACAATAACAGCAGCAGCAGCAACAACCAATAGCAGCAATAACAGCAGCAGCAGCAATAACAGCAGCAGCAGCAACAACCAATAGCAGCAACAACCAACAGCAGCAGCAATAACAGCAGCAGCAACAATAACAGCAGCAGCAGCAGCAGCAATAACAGCAGCAGCAGCAACAATAACAGCAGCAGCAGCAGCAGCAATAACAGCAGCAGCAACAATAACAGCAGCAGCAGCAGCAGCAGCAATAACAGCAGCAGCAGCAGCAATAACAGCAGTAGCAGCAACAACCAATAGCAGATAGCAGCAACAACCAACAGCAGCAGCAATAACAGCAGCAGCAGCAGCATAGCAGATCTATTCCGCCAATACCAAACATATTAACATTGTCATATCCATTTCCACTCTAAACATTCTGAGAAATTTAAACATGGATCAGGGATGTCTCTCTTCTGTAGTTGTGCAGTGCTAGAAAATCACAGGTATGAGTCATGACTCATTCATGTTGCCAGAACTTGATTAAAAAAAAAAAAAAAAAACAGCAAATAAGATCAAGCCCATAATAAACTGAGATAAATCCAAATGCTTAAAGAAAAAAAAGATCAAAATATTGCGCATGCCCTCCATAAACTTGATCGCTTCGTGAGCCAACCTCAAACACCAAGCCTAAAAACGGTTATAATAAGTGGTCATGGCAATGCGACATTACAGAACATTACAAGTCTTTGGTTGCTGTAATTTTGCTTTGCTCAAAAATAGCAGATATCAAACATGTGAGATGCCAGATATGGTTTTTGTCAATGTGTCATTGCTAACTTTGTAATTGATATACATATTGTTTATTTTTTAAGCATAACCCTTCATAACCCATACTCATTTGTAATTTATTCTGGAGTGTTAATTTGTGTTTGTAGTTTCAGAAGCGTTACATTTGATTCTCACAACAGCTGTGGTATTTGTCGTGGTCAGTACTATGGACAACACTGGCTTGCTGTTTGCAAACATCAGAAACCGGCTATGTTCTTTCTGATGCCATCCTGTCCATAATAATTTCATATTTGCAGTATGCCATGTCTATGCTGTGCACAGAATGAAATATATATGCACAATCACAATACGCCCACAATATGGCAATGCAATTACATTTTTAAAGCTAAGAATGAAGCAGAGATTTTTTAGTCTCATTTGATTTTCTACATAAAAAACAACTGGATTAAAATGCACAAAAATAGCTTTTTATTTTTGCTTGTGGCAATAATTAGCTAAAGTCATTCATATTCAGTGGTCTACCTACACACCGTCTGTTAATATTGAGGTATCAATACCATAACTGCTACAAAAGCCAAAATAATGGTATCAGTCCAAGCCCAAACCCTATTTCATTCTGAACACTTACTGAGCAAACCACAGGAATAACCTCAAAAGCACTTTAAAAATAGTAAGTGTGTGTGAAATGACGGCTTTCACACACTTGATGATGTTTATCAGGTCAGCAGTGTGAAGCTGGTCCACTTGGAGCATGTGCTTTGGTAACCACTGCAGCCTGAATATTAATCAGGCAATGCTCTAATTAGACACCAATGCAGCTCGCAGCAGATGGATACTGTTTTTATATCAGTGCAAGAGGCCAGACAGCTAATCACCTGTGACCGCGCAAGGGCAGGGAGAGCCGATCCGCTGTTCTTCCGACTGCGAATGAGACTTTTAGATTTCTTTTCTTAGAAACCCACAACAACAGTGTGCATCGTACAATACTTAAGCGAATGAAAGAGTGTTTGTGCAATGTTACAGTTAAATAAAAGTCTATGATTTTGAGAATAAAGCTGTAACATTGCCACAAAAAAAATTAACGTTCTGAAATTAAAGTTGTACTATTTTGAGAATTTTATAAAAGTTAATGTTTTTTATAATGTCATACAAATGTTAAAGTTATTTAAATAATAATCATTTAATAAATAAATGTAATATGATTTTTAATTAAAATAAAATGAGACCTTTCAGATATTTTGCATTGTTCTCAAATGATTTAAGTGACCCTAAAACTAAAAAATATTAAAATATTTAATAAGAAATATAATGCCATATAGATTTGCTAATTTGCAGCATTAAAAGATCTGAAAAATAAGATTTAAATCATATATTATGTGAACATTTTACTCATATTTGATGCTTGACATTCATGTGTTTTTACCACATTATCTGTATCACATCGATTTACAATTTTATTGTATCAATGCGCTAAAATTAATGCATAAAATCAATAAAAAAATCACATTTTAACAAGAAAAGGACCCAAATTGCCTTTGTGAATTATAATTATATAGAAAATGTGTTGCTTTTTCACACAACAGTAACTAAATGATCATTAGACAACAATAACAAGATACTATGCATCATTATTAATGTAAATGGTTAATGTTAATAATATCTATATTTATGCAAAGTTGTTTTTGTGAATCTAATTAGCCGCATATTTACTTTAGTTTTGTGGGAGTGTGTGGGAGTGTGTGTGTGTGTGTGTGTGTGTGTGTGTGTGTGTGTGTGTGTGTGTGTGTGTGTGTGTGTGTGTGTGTGTGTGTGTGTGTGTGTGTGTTGGAAATTAATTAGTACCTGGACCACCTCCAATATGTTCAGAGTTTTATTATCAAATTAAATGTCTGTATCAACCCAAATTAAATATTAAATGGTAGATTCATTTTTACGGCTTGGAGTTTTAATCCAACATTGTCAGAGCAGATGAAACCACTAAACATCACAGCTCACCGACAGTCATTTCTGAACTTCTTTCCAATGTGGATAGTATCTTGGAGTTTGGAAAAGTATGCTTTAAGAGATTTTTTTATGCATGATACATAATGTGATGTGAGACTCTATTCAGTTGTTCATTAGGAGCTAAGCACAGAAGGTGAGAAGGCACCTGTTGTAATCTTTGGTAATCTTTTTGCTTTTCTTCTTCTTTTTCATCTCTGTAAGTCTACGGGAGCCCAAAGAACCGCTTGCGGGAAAGTTTTGAAACTTGGCACACAGATAGAGGACTGTCTGAACTGTCACCATGCCAAATTTAGAGTCTCTAACTCAATCCCTCTAGCGCCACCTGCAGTCTAAAGTTGCACTCGCATTTACACCAATAGCTTTTGAACCGTAAGGGCTAGAGTCAAAATTCTGATTTCCTCTGATTCCGTGGCTCAATGTGATTCGATGACGTCATTTTTCATCATGAAAATCTTTCCACCATTTTTTGATTTTTCCAAAAATGTACTTTTTCAAACTCCTCCTAGGCCGTTGCTCCAGTTTTCAAGTAAGTTGAACCAGATCGTCTTCAGACCATGCCGACAAAAAGTAATGGAATTGAAGTCAATTTGTCGAACTGTTTCCGCCAACGGATTTTACAAACACTTGAGAAAATAGACGTAACGCTTTATCGTATTGCGACCAAACTTGGTGCATGTCATCATGACCATGACCTGAGGTTACATGCTGCGTTTCGGCGCAGCGCCACCTACTGGTGTGGAGATATGAAAATTTTTAGGTCTTGTTAGATTTGGGTCCAATTTTTCCATTTCGGCCATTTTGGACATCAACCATTTTGAATTTTGTCATAAAATGCTGTATTTTATGAAAGCATCAGCGTATCATGACGAAACTCAGTAAGGGTCGTCAGCATGATGCCCTGAAGGAGTCTAAGAAGTGCCACCTAGTGGTAAAATCAAATATTCAAATGCTTATAACTTTGGGTGTGGTCGACTTATTTTCAATTTTAGACTCCTGAATCCTTGCCGAGTCCAACGATACCAAATGCTAGGTTTCGCCTTATGGTTTGTGCAACGTGGCGATTTAGCGTTAAAACATCTTTCGCCAATATCTTCGTAACCGTTAGTCCGACCGAGAAACCGCCAAAGGAAATTAGGTCTCAATAGGTTCCCTGGGTCATGCTGAGAACACAGATGTTCCACAATGTTGCCATAGTTGGCCAAGCTTGCTGTCTGCCATTTTGATTTTCATCATGAAAATCTTTCCAACATTTTTTGATTTTTCCAAAAATGTACTTTTTCAAACTCCTCCTAGGCCGTTGCTCCAGTTTTCAGACCATGCCGACAAAAAGTTATGGAATTCAAGTCAATTTGTCGAACTGTTTCCGAAAAACACACCAACCGATTTTATGAAGCACTTGAGAAAATAGACGTAACACTTTATCGTATTCTGACCAAACTTGGTGCATGTCATCATGACCATGACCTGAGGTTACATGCTGAGTTTCGGCGCAGCGCCACCTACTGGTGTGGAGATATGAAAATTTTTAGGTCTTGTTAGATTAGGGTCCAATTTTTCCATATCGGCCATTTTGGACATCGACCATTTTGAAATTTGTCGTAAAATTCTGCATTTTATGAACACATCAGCGTATTATGACGAAACCATAGTTGGCCAAGCTTGCTGTCTGCCGTTTTGATTTTCTTTTAAAAACTACTTTTTCGAACTGTTAGACTGTTTTTTTCCCCAATTTTCCCCAATTTTGAGTCAGATCACCTTCCGACCATGCATTTCGAGTCGATAGCGCAGCAACAAATTTGAGGCATAATGCCAAAATGAATGCTTTGCCCAATTGATACCAAACTCTGCATGTTTCGTTGTCACCTCACTCTGACCACACCACATCAGTTTGGTCACAGCGACACCTTTTGACCTTTTAATCATATTTCTAATGACTGTATTTATGATTTTTCAGCCAATTTGCCTAAAATCATCTTAAAATGCCGTTAATTGCTTATTGCAGATGGTCTGACGCTCCCAGCCACGTTGGCATGGCTTATCGTGCTCTTTGCGCTTGGCCCCGATAATTGCCGCTCGCAGCTATGTTTTCATTTCGTACTTATCTCATGGTTGGCAGCCATCCATTCATATTTAAAATGAAATTAAGTCAAATTATTATCATTCATAAGGTATTTACTGGATTAATTTATGCTTAATTTACACAAACTATGTACCGTTACTATATTATATATGATTTTGATCCTACCACTCGCCATTAATGATAGGTGTCTCACCTCTGATATGGTATGATAAATGATTTTCTGTCTCGCTTCTGTTGTTTTTATTGAGATTAGAAGTTTGTAACTACAGTAGGTTATAAAAGAGTGAATGCAGCACAGAATAAATATGACTTTAAGTTGTTTGTGCCACATATCCGTCTCAAAACCCCTTTAATCTCACCCTTGGAGCTATTTTTACATCATCTCTCAATTCTTTTACTTTTTCTAGACTCTGTGCCACTTAAAAACACAGGAGCTGTGGAATGATGTTAGACAAGAGAAACCTTTCCTAAAAAGTCTCTCTGTGACTGGATCGTTCCACTCGGTAGTTTTACACCAGTGTTTTCTTTCTCTCTCTCTGGGCTGTCTGTCTATCTGAACTCTGTTTTTTCCCTCAGTTGGACTCATTGTGGCTCTTTTTCCTGTCTTTCTCTTTGGCCGCAGTGATCTAGACAGGGACTTTTGGAATAACAACGACAGCAGCACTGTGCAGCAGCGCTGGAGCTCCTATCCACCCAAGGAGTTCCTCCTCAACATGTCCCCCTACGCCCCCTATGGAGACCCTCGCCTCACGCCCAAGTGAGTCTTGGTTACGGCTGGTAAGGGACCCCTTCTCTCTGTGCAGGGCTGTACTGAAAGGGGAAGTCCATTCAATCCTCTCTATTCCGGCCTTCCATTCCAGCAATCCTCTTTAGCTTACAGGGACTCGTCTGTGTCTCGTGAAACCAAATGTCTTAAAGGAATGTCCACCGAAATCAAAAAGAAAAACAGGAAAATTGTGCATGAAGAATGTTTCAGATGCATTATTTACATGCCACTTTTAAAATTCTTGACACTGAAATGAGCTAAAAACTTATATTAATGTGGAATATCATCATTAATATAAAATGCACTAGTAAAATGTTGCACATTTATACATCTATCGTCTGTAAAAGCAGCTAATAATTTTTAATTGTGCTTCGCAACCCATAATAATGTTGGATTTTTGTGTTTTTCTCAGTGCAATAATATTTTGATTTGCCATTATTTTATGGACAATTAAGCTAACTTAAATCCCTAAATTCTCATTGCCATAATAATAATAAAACAAAAATGCTATAAATATTATATAGATATTGTCACAGTGTGGTATACGCAGGAACAAACCGAAGGTCCAGGAGATCAATCCCAAACAAAACTTGAATCAGAACGCTGGGAAACAGGCGAGCAGGTCTGGAAACACACATAAAACAGCAGTGACTGAACAGAGCGTCAAAGTGAAGGACAGGCTTAAGTAATGCAAACCAAACGAGATAATTAAAGTAACACAGCTGAGCTGAAACTCATAATCAAGGTGTCCATGGTAGGTAAGGATTGGTGGGAAAAGAACAAAGAAAGGAAGACAGGATTTAAATGATAATCAAACCAAATTGAAAGTCTAAGCAAACTGAAAATGTGACAGATAATAAAAACTTAGCCAAAAAATTGTTTGCCTATTATTAATGTAAAGCTGCTTTGCATGGTAAAAAGCGCAATATAAGTAAAGGTGACTTGACTTGACTATATATATATTTATATAAATTACTAGAGAAATAATAATGTAACAGTTTTGCATAACAGTAATGAACATTTGTGTGAAAAATGTCATTTATTGTTCATTTTTTCATGCAAAATATTATTTTGTATTTTTAGTTTGATTTTGGGGGTAAAATATGACTTGTTCTTTAACAAGTTTTGTCAGATTCACCCATGATCTCATACTTGAAATGGGCAGGAAAAAATTTGTTTTAAACATCTTTCTTCTTCAAGGTCAATTTGCGTGACCCTCAAAGCAGCCATATTTCCCCCTGACCCCATCTGTAAGATCTATATCTGGGGTAGTCCATGTCATTTTATGACATTCTTTTTGGCTTTTTATCATTCAGCGTACACCACAATCCAGACTGAAATGAGATGAAATGTCCGATCTTTAGGTCAACCCATCACTCTCTGCGAAACGTGGGTTGAGTTCCACAGAGGGTAGTGGGGTTCGCTCCAGTCTGCCGTTTCCTTGTAATTTAATTGCTTAATTGAAGTCATTATCTTCGATGGAATGTAGTCTTTCTGGATTAATTCCCAGGATAAATCAGAATTTAATTGATAAGAGACAGATACAGACTGCAGGTCCCTGCCCACTTCTCATCTACACACTGATAATTATGGTCCACATTCCCTCCCACAAACACACACTCAAAACATCAGTGTGTGCTCAATATATGATCAGTGAGATGTCTATTCAATCATCCGCTGAAAAATTGCATTTTTTTTTTTAAATGATATTATTTTTCCCCTGACTACTATGTGTAGGGTTGGGTATCGTTTGAGTTTTAATAATTCCGAATTTTGATTCCAAATAAGGAAAAATTTAAGTCTATTTATTCTAAGTCTTATTGCAAAAACATTTAATTGTAGCTGAATACCATGAACAAAAATCCACAGGCTAAAGAACATTTATAAAAGTAACGTTTAATTATGGTTTGAAAATATACAGTACCAAAGCAAAAATAACTAGCTTAACTAATATTCATTTCAAGCATTATTAGAGACAAGTAAACACTAAACAATAGCAATTGTTCCTTCGCAAACCGTTTGATTGACAGGCGATCTGACCAATCATAACCCTGAATCCGCAATTTTGTCTGACAAAGCAGTCAGAGGAGTTAGTAGATTAACGTCGGTGAACTTGAACTTGATAAATTGTGTGTCCTCACGTCTTTCCACACTTGAAACATTTCATTCATGTTTATTTGATGCTATAAATGAACTAGTATGAAGAGATGATCGAGGAGCTACAGCGACACATTAAAGACACACTAGATGCTATTTATTGATTAAACTTCTTTAAAAAATTACAATATATTAAATATGAAACTGTCTTTGCTGTATTTTTCACTACGTGAGAACATGATGTGTGGCATGAAAGCACATGGCTTGTTGGACATAGCAACAGTAACTAAAGAGGGCGGGACTTTGCGAACGGTCAGTTGCACAAATAAATTCAACTGAACAAAGATACGATTGAAATGAGATTTTAAAATAACACTACACTTTATGAATAAAATAGGCTGCATTACAAATATAGTCAAGAACTGAGAGTGAATTTTGTTCGTTTGATTAACGTTATCATAGAAACGGCAGCAGGAATATTAGGCTGCTGTCACTTTAAGAGCAGCATGGATCCAATATACTGTTAGGCGTTTTCTTTGTCAACTGTTTACTGTGTTTACGAGAATATTTAGACAATATTTCTCCGTTGAAGTGCAAAAAGATGTAGAGGAGGACTCGTGCAGTATGAGAGGCGGCTCTCTTTAATGCTTTAAAATCACATTAAAACGCACATACAGAAACCTATAAGCAGAATCGAAATGTGCATTTCTTGTCAAATCACCAGTTCTCGGAAAGCGATACCCATCCCTTAATATATGTGATATATTCATGAGTCATGCATGTGTGGATGAACAAAACCTGCAGGCGTTTTTACATTTTTTGCACTGATTTTGCCAAACTTTGTGATAGACGTAAACTTTTCCATCCTGTGGATTTTTCTGCAGAAACAGATTTCATGTGGGATTTCCACGCTTCCACCTCTCTCAAATTTCATTCGCAAATTTCATTTCGGATCCCGTGATGTGGCAAGTGTGAAAAACACATCTGCAAATGATGTTTGAGAGCTGCGACGGGAAGATTAATGACTAAAATTGCGGTCTGTTCCTCGCGAAATGCTATCAGAAGACTTGGAGCATAGCACACGCAGGTCATACTGTATGCAAAATAAGAGTAAACGATAACAAAACTATTTTCTCGGCTATATTATTCCATTAAAGGACTGATGGATTGCTAAAACAAGCCCCCTGTTCCCTACAGCCCTGCCAGCAGCACTAATGTTTCTACCTGCTAACATTTCACCCCCAGCCCATGGATGGCCTCCATGGAGACGGACAACCCTCAAAAACCTCTGACCTGGTTTAGATGCATTCAAGAACATCTTAATTGGAAGTGCATTGGTGTCTGGCCATCTCATCTAGTCCTGATTGAATATCGAGGGTTGACCGTTAGCTCTTCTGCTGTGTTTCTGTGTTTTTTGTGCCTTTATGGTAGTTGTTGTATTTCGTCTCTTCGGTCACCTGTAACTTCCCCTTTGTAGTTTGACTCTCAGTTTGTACATGTGGGACACACCTTCAGGAGTTTACAACAAAACATCTTCTTTTTATACCGTTATTCTTTTCATAGCTGCTGTTTAAATACGAGATTTTATCTTACTTATTATAGTCATTTACTTCATTTTAACCATATAAAAGGTATTAGTAGAAGCTTTTCTGTGTCTATTATTATGCTATTTTGTACATAATGCATTCACACTGACAGTGAATAAATTGATAAAGGTTGGCCAGTTAGTCACCATATATTGCTTCGCTCTGCATTTTGTTAAATTCACATCGCTAACGTCAATCGTCAGATGTGTATATTTATTTATAGGCGATGGAGGCAGTGCCTCCTCAAAGAAATTGGATGAGAAGATAATCCATATTGCAAAAATGCAAAAACAACGCAAACGTGACATTAAAACGTGTATAAATCACTTGTTATTCTAAAGTAATACTGTCCAACAGCGACACCAGCAGGAGCCCGTGCCTCTCTTTCCTCCTCTGAGCCCATTGACTTTTAACAGACCCCTTAAAACAATGGTTCTCAACCTTATAGGTGCAAGTGCAAGTCTCACAGGCTGCATATCTTTTACATATGACATCACCGATCAGATTTAATGTTAGCAGATAATATTATTATACCTAGATGTTGCACACACAGAAGAGGCGGTGTTTTTTCTGGTGGCACATGCGGTATTTTATTTCTGTCTCAGTCTAAATAATCAATAAATACTGTAAGATATTAGTTTTCCTTTCACAGTGTGTTGAAATGGCTGGCCGTGTGACTTCTTCATATCGAAGTGACACTATCCTGTTCAATAAACTCGACGTTGAGCGCATGGCAATCTGACGATATCAAGTATTCTGTCGCAATCCCTCGCACAGCATCCGCGAGCAAACACATCGTACATCCAAAAACACATCGAATTCACACGTCTTTTGACTTTGTTTTGCATATGCCAAGTACTTTACTACAGAGCAAACAAAGTCTGCCCCTCTCGCTCATTGACAGCAAACAGATTCTTCCGTTCTTCTTATCTTCGCTGCTGATGCTACGACTCTTCTAGTTTGTAATGTGTAGGTAGTTTAGTAACTGGGTAGGTTACTTTCAAAATGTACTTCACTACAGATTACAAAATACATGCTTTAAAAAGTCATTTGTAACGTATTTCGTTACATTACTCAAGTTTAGTAACTTCATCTAAATACTTTAGAATACTTTGGAATACTAATAAGTGTGGAACAAACACAAAAAAGGTCATTGCAAGTTTTTATCTCACAATTCCGACTTTTTCCCTCAGAATTGTGTGATAAAAAGTTGCAATTGCGAGTTATAAAGTCCGAATTATGAGATATAAACTCACAATATTGAGAAAAGTCAGAATTATGACATATAAACTCACATACTAAATTCACAATTGCAAAAAAAAAATTAGTATTGCAAGTTTATATCTCTCAATTCTGACTTGCAATTATAAGTTATAATCATATTATAACTTGCAATTGTGAGTTTAAATCAAAATTCAAAAAGGAATTCAAAAAAGAAGTCAGAATTGTGAAATGCAAACTCACAATTGTGAGGGAAAAAACTAATTGTGATGAAAAGTTGCAGTGACGAGTGAATTATAAAATGACTCACAAAACATGAAAACAGTCAAAAACATGAAACTGAACTCGTCTTTTTCAGACGGTCAGAGTCAGAGAATCACCAATTGCTGTTTAAATGACATTAAAACTCAAAGTAATCACTTTGGTAATCTAAAACACTTCTCAGATGGAACTGTAATCTGATTACCACCCATTTAAAATGAAATACAGTCACTCACATTGTGTATTTTAAATACGAAACTAAGTTACTTGTATTTCGTTACTCCCCAACATTGAGTGTTCCTTCATTGGTATGTTCCTCATTTCGTTTTTCTCTTCAGATTTGTCCAGTTTGATCCCTAAATGTACAAAAATGATGGCTACTATGGCCAAAGCTCGCGCTTGTGCGTTAACTTGAGTAGGCTATTCAGTATAAAGTAGGTCTGCGCATTTCTGAAAATAATATATGATCGCCAAAATTATTTTATACGACAGCAAACTTATATTCATTGAAAAACAAAAATAAGTTATTTTTTAAATGTGATATAATGTGATGCATATCGTAGGTTGAGAACCATCGCCGTAAAGCGTGAGAGGGGGTGAGAAAAGTCGTGTTTTAGTAAAACTGTTGGAAACAGTTCTCAGGTCCCCCTGCGATCCAGTGGAAATTTTCCACCATCTCATCGATGCTGACAAGTCGCTGCAAATCGCTGTCAGTGTGAACACCTTTAATAAGGAGATATTTAAAGACTATAGAATAAAAAGTGCAGAGATTAAGACTGCTTATAGCAGTCAGCAACCTTGCCATCTGCTTTAACAAATGTCAAGCCCCCTCTGTGTCTGTTCACCCCCTGAGGTTGATGCACAAATGTTGCGTTATGGGTCATCTGTGTCTTAAGTGGCTGTCGTCGATCTGTTGCCGTCTATGCTAGTCACGACACCTGTGTTTGAAGTGTTAACCTTTAGTCTGTCTCTGTGTAGTCCGTTCTTCTGTCACTGTACTGTCCAGATTCAGTCCCTGTCTCGCTTGAAGGGAAGGCAAGAATGAGTAATACATGATGGGACAATAATATGATCAGGTGGCCGGTATCTCTTGAATTAAATATGTATGTGATCAAAAATACTGTACGTGCACTACCTTTCAAAAGTTTGGGATTTATTTAAATATTTTTTTGTCTCTTCTGCTCAGCAAATCTGCAGTTATTTAAACAAGAAAAAATGTGAAATATTATTACAATTTAAAATATCTGTTTTATATGTGAATATATGTTAAAATATAATTTATTCCTGTGATCAAAGTTGAATTTTCAGCATCATCACTCCAGTCTTCAGTGTCACATGATCCTTCAGAAATCATTCTGATAAGATGATTTGATGCTCAAGAAATGTTGAAAACAGTTAATATTTTTGTAGAAATGGTGACACTTTTTATTTCCCAAGATTCTTTGATGAATAGAAAGTTCATAAGAACAACATTTATTTGAAATAGATGTCACTTTTGATCAATAGAATGCACCCTTGTAGAATAAAAGTATAATTAAAAGAAATAAAAACTGACCCCAAACTTTTGAACCGAAAAGTGTTCGTGTGATTTTAATATCATGTAGAAGTAGGGCTACACAATTAGGTAAAAACGTAATCATATTGCAATTATACTGTGATTTGAAAGCCACAAGAAAAAGGCATAAAGCGTCATTGAAACAGCAGCTCTCCTGTTATGAAGCATGTGCAAAAGCTGCAAGCCAGTGCCCGAAGGCTTTTGTAAATTAAGTTAGTGTATTAAACACGCACGGCTGATGATAGAATGAATTTCTCTTCATGCTGAAGTTCTCTTATTCTCTCATTTAGTCGGCCCTAAAAGTGCACTGAATGAAATCCAACTCGGCTTTCTAAGCGTTCACACAGTTTTATGCTGGAAAATCGCCTTAAACCAGCCTAAGCTGGTCTCCCTGCCTGGTTAGTCTGGTCTGTTGTGAGGTTTTAAAAGGCTTTTGCCTTTCAGATGGTCATCTTATCTTTCATTTTTATATTTTCAGGTAAGCTTTAGTTCAATTAGGTCATTTCACATGCCTTAGAAAAAAAAATCACTGGTGTGCAGGGCTTGACATGAACTTTTTTGCTCACAGTTTCCAAAGTTACTAGCATTTTCACTGGCCACAATTTTGACATCGAAACCATGGAAAAAAAGCTGCCATAAAGGCCTTTTTAATATTATCATCAGGTTTATTAGGCTGCTGTCACTTTAAAAGCTGACGCACGGATCCATTATACTGTTACACATGCTAAACTGTTTACGTTCACTTCAAACAACTGACTGTGTTTACCTCAACACTCACCAAGACCGACATTTTGACGTTATTTTGAGTGTTTAAGTGCAATAAGCAGCGAAAAATAACTGAACACTTTTAGGTGCGAGCACAAAATCTGCAGGAATTAATAAAGTTATACGCAATATGTGCAATCCCACGCTGAAATTCAAGCCCTGGAACACCAAGAGATAACTAGCTTAGGCTGGTTCAAGCATTTCTATAGGATAAATAATAAATAATACAAATTTCATACAGTAATTTTGAGGTAGGACACAATTATAAAACTTTTTATCCTTCCTCATGAATATTAATTACCTATAGTGAGTCATGAATTAATATTCAATAGGCCTGGTAGTCCGATTCACTATAGTCTGGATGTTGCTAAAAAGGTGTTGACTATAGTAGGATTGCCACTTGCAGTTATTTGGCAGAGGCTTGATCTTTTTATGTGGCCATTTTTAGTGATTGTAAACAGCTAAAATACTTATAAATATATTCTTAATTAAACTGTAGCTTTAAGCTGTTTAATAATGACTCGGGGCCAAATGGTGCAGCCCCATATGGAGCACCGAGACATACATTATTTTTTGATTTTATGCCAGACCAAGAAAAATAGATCTTTTAATCAAGGTCTCGCTGTGTGTATCCAGCAGGGACCGTCTATACATCAATATTACTTCTCTTAAGTGTGTGACATAGAAACAAATAGGGTGCAACAATTCCAACAACACCTGCCTTCCTTTTACTGTCCGCCCACGTTCCCTGTAAGTCAGACCCATCTGCTTGCTCTCCCGGCTCCGAGCGTCTGCCCCCTTGTGCCCCGTACCGTCTACGTTCCCGTTACACCTGTTTGGTTTACAGCTGGGGCTCGAGCGGGGATTGTTTTCTACCGCTGCTCCTTATTGCTCTGCCCGAAGGGTTCCGTGCCTTCTGTCTGAGTCTTTCGTTCTTCTTCAAACTCTCCTGTTCTTGCATATTTCCTTATCTCTCTCTTCCCTCTTTCAGTGGATCGCTGGAGAAGGGAGGGGTGGGTGGGGGGGCAGTGGGGGGTCCCAGTCGCAGTGACAGCTGCATAGGCGCAGGGACCAGCAAGTCCGGGAGGTGGCAAACTGTCCAGAGCCACCTGCACTCCGGCAGCTTGAGACCCAGCAAGTGAGTGTCAGAGGATGACTTCTTTTTCTTTTAAGACGTTTAGGGCAAGAAATCAAGTGGTTGTGCACAGCATAATAGCTGAGTTAAATGTTGATGGGTTTTTATTTTTGGGGTGGGGGTGGGGGGTGTTGAACTGTTCCTCTATCATTTTACCATGCTCTTTCCCATACAACTGTGACAAAAAGTGCCATAAAAGTAGTCTGAAATCAAAATCGAAGTTTTTCAGTATGAATATGTTCTATATTCTTATCTATAAGCTAGTGTGCTTCAAAACAATCGCAAAATTCACATTCCCAGAAGATATAAGCATTCAAAACCGACAGTCTCTCACTTCCACCAATATGGATCAATGATTTTGCTGACATCACTCTGCACTTCTCATCAGATTTTCTGTCCAATCAAATGCTCTCTAGACTCTGAAGTCCCGCCCCCTACATTATAAATAGCTGCGGCTGAAATTGGTCACTTGTTCACACGTTTACTGTGAAAGTGCACTATACAGGGGATAGGGAACGATTCAGAGAGGGTATATATGCGAATGAAGTCTGGTTTCACATTAGTGTCACGTGATCCGCCGCAACGCGAGCATGGTTTACTCCGGTCCAGAGACACAAGAGCACAGAGCGGATGATATCCGCAAGAACACAAAACATATCGGACACATTTGAATTCTGCATTTTAAAGCGATATGAAACGGTTCGAGATTAGAAGGAAACTGAGGCTTTATCAAGCTCAACAGCTCTAGCCGAGCTGTGGTATAATCTAAACGGTATTGGCTATTTTTAAAAAAGGGAGGAGCTGTTCGATATGTCCCGCCCTGTCTTCCTGTCAACACATTGAATAATGCTGCACTTCAGTGGGGCTTTAAGGTTTAATGAAATGCCATTGGCTCTCACATGTGTCGGACACTATTGTTCAAAAGTTTGAGGTCTGTACGATGTTTTTGTTTCTTCTGCTCACCGAGGCTCCATTTATTTGATCAAAATATAATATTGTGACATATTTCTACAGTTTAAAATAACTGTTTAACTGTTTAAATATATTTTAAAGTGTAATTTTTTCCTGTGATCAAAGCTGAATTTTCAGCATCATTACTCCAGTCTTCAGTGTCACATGATCCTTCAGAAATGGATTTGCTGCTCAAGAAACATTTATGATTATAATCACTGTTGAAAACATTTGTGCGACTTTTTTTTCAGGATTATTTTATAAACAAAGTGCAAAAGATTAACATGCATTTGAAGTAGAAATCGTTTGTAACATTATAAATGTCTTACTGTCACTTTTGATCAATTTAATGCCTCCTTGCTGAATACAAGTATTAATTTCTTACTAACCCCGAACTTTTGAAAGTTTTTTTTGGTGAATTGTTCTTTAAATAGGAAGCAATTGCTTGTAAATGCATGCAGTTAAAAATATAGTTTAGCAGGTAAATTCACTTGAAGGAATGATCAAACAAATATATGGAATAAACCAAAGCTGCTGTTAATTGGAGATAACAAATAATGGAGTTGCGTTGACATTGGGAAAACATCATTTGTACAATAATCTAAGGTAATAATATTAATAATTGTAGTTGTTTTATGTAGGAAAGATCTTTTTTCAGCATCACACACCATCAAAATGTCATGTTTGACTCACAAATGTCAGTTTAAAAAAAAAAAGTGGACCAATCACATGAATTTGGGGTTGTAATGATTCAATTTCCATATGTTTAATGATTTTTATTAGCAACAGTGTATGAAAGATGCGCCTCTAGACATGCTTTCTGTTCATTCGCAGCTGTTTTTGAGCTGAGTGATGACATTTATTACATTAAATTGTCAATCGTAGCATTAAAGTGCTTTTAAATGTGTAGCACTCTTTGATTGGTGACTATACCATATAATGAACCATATTTGATTGTTTTTGGTGCAAGCTGACTGGGGTTTTGTTGGATAAGTGATAGCACAGTCATAAAGAAAATTGTTATGATGCTTCACACACACACACAAACAACAGCTTTAAGATGGTATATTCATATATTTTGCTATAGATTTCCAAATATTCCTTTTGCAAATATACTAATTGAAAGCACATTAAAACAATATTATTCACAGTGTTGCCACATAATCACCGTGAAAATCCTCGCACCCAGGCCTTATGTGACGTCAGGAGAGCTTCATTGTGTGATCAAGCAGCGTCACATCACCAAGATTTTAAAAATGGAGACATCTGAGAACATTTTATTTCACTGATCAATGACTCTTAGAATGTTCTTTTCTATTTAGTCGCGTCCCTTTCTGCCCCGCAAAGCTCTTTCTCTCATTTCATGTTTCCGTCCACTCCCATCTTCGACCTATAATTGGTTTCTAGAGTTGCGACCCTTCTCCTCATTTCTTTCGACTGCGGCTCTTGCCATCTTATACACACATTCTCCATCAGCGTTTCTATCACCTGGTGTCTTGAAGCTCTGTAATAAGAAGCAACTACAGGTTTCTGCTAAAGCTTACGGATTTGCTGGAGGAGTCTGAATTACCAACACTTCTCCTTCAGCCCGTGTTTGGATGAGTGCAGATGTGAATGTCAGTGTTTGACAGGATTGCTTTGAGAGTCATCCTGGGAAGGATTTTTTTTGACAGCAGAGGTTAGATATTTACAGGCTTATCAAATATTTATACAGTGAAAGAGGACAGTTAAAGGAATAGTTTGTACAAAATTTTAAATTGTTTAATCACCTTCATGTTGTTACATTCTGCTTGGAACCCAGTAGGATTTTATTTTATTTTATTTTATTTTATTTTATTTTATTTTATTTTGTTTATTTATTTATTTATTTATTTATTTATTTATTTATTTATTTATTTATTTTATTTTATTTTATTTTATTTTATTTTATTTTATTTTATTTTATTTTTGTTTTATTTTATTTTATTTTATTTATTCTATTTTATTATTTATTTATTTGTTTGTTCATTTAATTTTTCCTTGTAATAAAACTGGAGTAAATAATGACAGTATTTTTTTTTCCTTTTTTTATTGAACTATTCCTTTAAGGTGAGACTAGCAAGTACATTGATTTATTAAACTTAGTTTTAGCCATGAGAGGACAAGATCCTTTATAACCTCCAATATGAAATTGCTCCTGCAATACAGAGGATGTGACAGAAGCTTTAGTAATGTGATGTGCAATTTCCCAGTTAGCCGCTGAATATTTAAAGTTCATCTGAGGAAGTACTGGCCTAAAATTGGTTTTTCGAGCCCGGTCTTTAACAAAGCAGTTGTACTTTAATGTCGAATTTCACACAGTATTCATGTCTGGCTAGGACTAGAGGCTAGACGAATCCAACAAGAAAAACCTTTCTTTTTTTTCTCCCTCTAAAACAGCGATACTTCTTTTGGGGAGCTGTATTTTTTTTTTTTTTTTTCATTCTTTGACGCTTTCTTTTGCTTCTGTGTTTTCTCACTTTGATCATTGTTTCGACTGAGTCCGCAACCCCCACACACTTCTTTTTCTTCCTTGCTTTCTAAACCTATTTATAACACAGAACTGAAGCAGAGATGAGAAAACGAGTAGATGGGGAATATAAGTTCCTTAATGACAGCTCAAGCTGCATAATGGGTGTAAGTGCAGGGTGATATACTGTATTACATACATGCATATACAGTATACTGTGTATATATATGTATGTATATCTAAAAATCATGTGTGAAACGTGTGCCGTCGCAACACGCTTGTGGCATTATAATGTGATTTAAAACAGGACCTGTTCGTGGACCAACTTCCTTGTCAGAGCTTCAGCAAAATTTCTGTTAATCAATCAGATTTTAGCGTGAGGATTAATCTAAAGACACTTTCACATGACTTCAGTTCAACTCTCAACAAGCGTCATGACGTCCAGGTGTTTTACTATCAATTCTTCTGATTTGTAACGCTGAAACTGTATCATAATTGACAGAATTTCCAAGGATCAGCGTTATCCTCGGACAGACCGAACCGTAAGTCATAGAGACATGAAACTTTGAGGGATGGTAGTAGTCACACCGTCTACAACGTCACCAAAGCTCGCCCCAATCGGCCTGACGGGGGCGCTACCGCGGTCAAAAGTACGTAATGGCTCCTATACGAACAAATCACGGATTGGATCGTCACGCTGTCGAATTTTCAGGTATTTTCAGATTTTTTACGAACTAGTCTTCGTTTTTTCGCTCGATCGGAACCAAACCAGTGCCGAAAGATTCTCTGGAGTCTGATCGTCCAATAATTATTGGTAAAAAGTTCAACTTTCGATGCAAGTCAACGACAAGGCGCTAAAACATTTGATGTGCCACTTTTACTAAAACGGCTATCCCTCTTGAACGGAATGAAATAATTTGATCAAACTTGGTGCAACTATGTAAGAGCCCATTCTGTGGTCGCATGAAAAAGGATGGTCAACTGAGCACTTTGTGGCCCTATAAAATGAAAAAACAAAACGGCTATAGCTACGCAACAGTCATTGGCATTCGGTGTCTTTGTCCTAGGTGCCGCGATTGACTATGAGGACATTCGCGTATCTCGAAAAACACGGCCGCTGTCAGCCGATGGAGATCGAGCAGCTCTCAGCCAAGGTTAACGGAGGCCGATCGGAACGAATCTCGCTGGACCGGTTTGACTCATGGCCCTAGAGACCCGTGAGAAATTTGAAATAATTAGGCGCCTTTGTGTTTTTTACGTACGTAAAGGATTATTCGTCACAAGATTTTTCGCACATGCCAACAACATTCATACCATAAGATAGAACTCGTCATTCGGAGCAACTTTGTCCATCGAATCGTTTGTTAAATATTGGAGATTATTTCAAAAACTTACTTTCGCGAACTTGTCTTAGTCTTTTCGCTCAACCTCAATAACTGTTGAAAAGCTTTAAAATGCATATTTCCTTACTAAATTGCCTGTAGTGGCTTAAAACGTTCCATCTATGAAACACAACACATTTTTACGCATGTGCTTAAAGGCCTTTAAGTGCTTTAAGTGCTGCTTGCAGCTATATTTTCCAGTTTCCATTAAAAAAAAAAACGTAATGGAAATCCAACATTTTATATTAAATATAAAAATGCATTGCTAAAAATCAGTATTGACTATTGTTTTGTGCCAGGGAAAGTAAAAATCATAACTAAAGCGTAAATAATCCTTATTTTTATGCCCTATGTTGTGTTGCGCAACACATATCTGTTTTTTTTTTTTTAATATTTGTATTGACAGCGACCATTTTTTCCTGCAAACTGCCTGGCTGCACTTCAAAATT
Source organism: Opsariichthys bidens (assembly GCA_037194245.1). NCBI lineage: Eukaryota > Metazoa > Chordata > Actinopteri > Cypriniformes > Xenocyprididae > Opsariichthys > Opsariichthys bidens. The sequence goes on along the minus strand of CM074280.1, from coordinate 30,747,007 downwards.
CATTCTAGAAATAGTTTGAAATTTGAATTCACAGAACGTGGCTTCGCTCCATAATGCAGGGGGGAAGTTTGACATGAGTCATGTGAACGGGCCTGTAAGGGCTGGTTTTGGCCCTTTACTTAGGTTTATAGTTATGGTCCAATCCAATCTCACGAGAAAACATGTCTACCACCAGGTGGCAATTTAGAATTTTCCATGAAAACGTACGATTTTTAGAAAAAACAAAGCATGAAGCCAACCCCTAGGCCCCCAATTCACCAAAACGTAAAATATTTTTACAGTTTGTCAAAGATTGACAAAGGATGTCGATCCAGGAACACGTCCTACTTGGCAAAATCATGTCATGCCCTACAGTCAGAAATGCCTACTCACCAACTCTAATAATCACTCTAGCTTTCCATTGTAACGTTCGAAAGTCAATCACGGTAGTAACTCCTTCATTTAACTCATCTACATGAATTCATGTCCATTAACGCGCCGCTGTTCCTTTTGCAACCTTGACACTTGGGTGAAAAGCATAGTGGCAGAGTTTGAGTAATTGCTGACATTCATTCCCTTCACAAATTCTCTCAGTGGGGACGCCTCCCTTGAGTACCGTGCGAGAATTACAGCACTGGGACCTTGATATGGGTGTGTGGCGCTTAACCCTGGTGCAGTAAATCCTCCAGCAGAGCATTAGCATCCAACAGAACAGCTCAACGGGACTTTACACTAATCAGACATGATGCAGGGCAAAGGAAGCTGCTGGGAAGGGTTGAATGGATAGAAATGATAATTGAATTGAGATATTGAAGACATAGAAATTAAGTAGATGTAGAGAGGTCTTTAGCGGGAGGAAGTCGGGTCTACAAGACACACTCCTTCGTCAGGACATGCCACAAGAGAAACAGTTACCCCTTTTCCATCGAAATGGTGCAGGTGCTCGTCCTGGAGGAACAGAACCGGTGTGCCACAAGATCTTTCTTGGACTTTATTGTGGTTTTTGCTTACAGGTCGAACATATTTGAACACCCAAATGCAATGGCTCTCATTCACTAAGCAGGCCTACGCACAAATTTGTGCGTCAACTTTTTCACGAACATGATTCATTAATAACTTATTTATTCTAAATTCACGAAAACATTTACGAGCTGAAACCACTCGTACGCAAAAATCTCACACTCTTGGTGGCCTGAGACATGTTAAGATCTCATTTTAAACAGATATAGATCTTAAATATAGGCTATCTGAAAAAAAAAAGTAATATTGCATTATAGCTGAAGTTTCGAGGTAGCTCAGCATAAAGACGCAGATGTCTGTATAAAAAAAGTCTGTGATGTCTGTATAAAAGGTGTTTATTGTGTTTTGAGGATGGCACTCTTGGCAATGCTCACAGATCTCACTGTGTGTGCTCAGGCAAGAACGCATCTTTAGAGAGCATCATGTTTGCTGAGTGTGACGAAAAAAGGGTGTGCGGAATGTCCTTATATGGACATGGCGTGCGGAATGCCCTTATATGGACAATGTGTGCGGAATGCCCTTATATGGACATGGTGTGCAGAATGCCCTTATGTTGACATTGTGTGTGGAATGTCCTTATATGGACATGGTGTGCAGAATGCCCTTAAATGGACATTGTGTGTAGAATGCCCTTATATGGACAAGGTGTGCAGAATGCCCTTAAATGGACATTGTGTGTAGAATGCCCTTATATGGACATTGTGTGCAGAATGCCCTTATATGGACATTGTGTGCGGAATGCCCTTATATGGACATGGTGTGCAGAATGCCCTTATATGGATATTGTGTGTTGAATGCCCTTATATGGACATTGTGTGCAGAATGTCCTTATATGGACATGGCGTGCGGAATGCCCTTATATGGACATTGTGTGCGGAATGCCCTTATATGGACATTGTATGCAGAATGCCCTTATATGGACATTGTGTGCAGAATGCCCTTATATGGACATGGTGTGCAGAATGCCCTTATATGGATATTGTGTGCGAAATGCCTTTATATGGACATTGTGTGCGGAATGCCCTTATATGGACATTGTGTGGGTGTGTTTCATATAAATTACTTACCTCAGGCATGCAGTCACTCATTTAGAATACTCGCAATTCATCAATATGAGAAGAACAAAATCATATGCATATGCAAGTGTTGTGAATTAGGTGGAAAGTTTTCATGAGAAGTTTTTCGTGAGATAGTGTGCGCAATTATTAGTGAATGAGACCCACTGTCTTTATGGCATATGAAGTTTCTACAGTCAGCAATTTAATTAGGCCAAAAATAAATCAAACTGTTTTCTGTGGTAAAAATGGTTCGTGATTCGCCACAGGCTCTGGTACCAGCACCGTCATCCTGTCGGTGGAAAATGGGCGAGTGTGTGTGTGTAAGTGAATGTTGCACATTTTACTAATGTTGCTGCCTAACTTTGCTTTCTTTTTCTTCCCTCATTCCCTCATTGTGCCTTTGTCCCCCCAATGGACGTCTTAAAATGTCTGTTCCTTCACGTTCTCTTACCCTACCTTCCCTCCCTCCCTCAACTCAATGGTCTCGTTTGTTTTTCTTCTGTGTCCCAACACTCTTCCTCATTCTGTCGTCTTTTCATGTCTGGCTTCCTCTCCCTTGTCCTCCTCGGTCTCCTTGGTCTTCATTAATCGTGTCTACCTTCTCTTCCCTTTATCTTGTGACTTCCTTTCTGTCCCTGTTTCTCGTCTTCGTCTCGCCCCACAACTTGGCCCCTTTCTTATTATTCGGTGCCAGTTTTGGGGACCCCTCTCTTTCCACCACCTCCACTTTGGAGCATATCCCGTCCTCAGCAGCCCGCCCCAGGCCCCTGGTCAGGCAGCAAAGCCTCCAGCAGCCCCTTACCCACCAGCCCCCGCCAGGCCCCAACGACCCCCCAGCCACCTCCCAGAGTCTGGGCCAACTGCACACCGGGCCCGGGGGTGGGGGCCACCGGGGGGGCCCGCGGGGGGTGCGTGGTAGCCCGGCTGGGGCAGGGGCGTCCCGCTACAGGTCGGGTGGAGGGGCGCGATCGCGGTCCAATCCCGGAAGCTGGGACCACGTGATGGGACAGATCCGGACCAGAGGCATGGACGTCAAGTCATTCCTGTGAGTATCAAATCCCAATCTAATCATTTTTTAGAAATCTTTTCTTACTGATATTAGCTGTCTCGGTAGCGCTTTATTTATTGCGTCGTCAATAACCGTTCGAAAGCTTAATCGCTCAAAATTCATCCCATGAAAACCGTTGAGAAATTGGACGTTGCATTACCACGGAAATAGTAGCTTTTAGAGGGCTCGATTTTTGTCATATCAACTTCGAATTTGGAACACAACTGGCTTTGATTTTCAAGCAATTTTGCAGTCCAAGTTATTCTGTAAAATGTACATTTTATATCAAATAAAAATGTTTAGTTCAGTGCATTTGCCACTACATTACACTTTGCTTTCTGTGAGTGTCTTCTGTAAAAAGAAGCCAAGCCTCGGTTTGTATTCCAAAGCGTTTATGAACTACAAACATTTTAGATCAGATCTACCTGTGCTCAAAGAGCGCCACTAGTGGCATCAGACGGAATTGCAATTATAATGCGAGTCCAAAACAGAACCGAGGGTACGTTTACAAGACAACGATATGCTAAAAATGGGAACGCTTTTTCTTTGTGCAGATGACAGCGTTATCAAAAAGATCCCAATCCACACGGATCTACGAAAACGACTGAAAATGCTGTATTATGCTGCGAGGCCAGTAGATGGCGATGTGACTTTGTAAAGAAAGACTACATTCTTTTGCCCCAAACGCACACGCCCATAGACTAAACATGTAATACGCATGAGATCCGCGTTTCTGTAGTTTACATGGTATCGTTTTCAAAAACGTGCTCTTTGAAAACCGTTTTCAGACCCAAGCATAAAAAGGTTTCTGATGTGCAAATGGCCCCTGAGCTGCACACTAAACTGGGAATGGAGAAAATACACACTTCACGTTTAATCTGTAATGCATTTAGTTCCTAAGTGGACTTATCCAAGATTCTCTTCTGTTTCCCATCACACTTGTGATGTCTTCGGATTTAGCTGCTCGTCCTCCAAGTTGATTAGTTGCTACTGAGTTTCACTCCAGACTGTATTGTACTGGATGTAGGGTGTCGAAAAGAGTGATTATATTAATAATAAACTATATCATAAACTGTAGAGAATCCTGATCAAAACTCAAGTAAAGAAAGAAAGAGATGTGGCTCAAATACAGAAAGTGTATATACAGTATTTTACTTTTTTTTATATTAATTAAATTATATTAATATTAGTGTCTAAATATATATAAAATTTTCTTTTAATTATTATTTTGAGTTGATAAATAACTTTTGACTTGAGTCATTTATTGCAAAAATAATTAGATATTTATCACGTTATGTCAATTTTTATTTTTAAATGTTTTTTTCGTTCTCTGAATTTTATAAGGATTGGATATTGTGCAAAATGAACACAGATACAGCAAAAATATGGTATTTTGTTGGTTGTTGTACTAATTGTATTCATTATTTTGTATTATTTGTATTTAATATTAAATTATTAATTAATTATATTAGTATTAATTACAAAATAAATATGAGTGTACATATATAAATGATCTTTTACTTATTATTTTGTGAGTCGGTAAAAAACGTTTGACTTGAGTCATTTAGTGCAAAAATTATTCGATATTTATTATGTTATGTCAATATTTTGTTTTTAAAAGTTTGTTTATTCTTAAGTATTTTGCATCATTTTTATTTAATATAAAATTATTAATTAAATCAAATTAATATTAGTTAAAATAAATAAATATGAGTGTATATAAACATAATTATCTTTTAATTATCATTTTGTCAGTCGATAAATAACTTTTGACTTGAGTCATTTAGTGCAAAAATTATTTGATATTTATTACGTTATGTCAATATTTTGTTTTTAAAAGTTTTTTCATTCTTAATTATTTTGCATCATTTTTATTTAATATAAAATTATTAATTAAATCAAATTAATATTAGTTAAAATAAATAAATATGAGTGTATATAAACATAATTATCTTTTAATTATCATTTTGTCAGTCGATAAATAACTTTTGACTTGAGTCATTTAGAGCAAAAATTATTTGATATTTATTACGTTATGTCAATATTTTGTTTTTAAAGTTTGTTTATTCTTAAGTATTTTGCATCATTTTTATTTAATATAAAATTATTAATTTAATTAAATTAATATTAGTTTAAAATAAATAAATATGAGTGTATATAAACATAATTATCTTTTAATTATCATTTTGTGAGTCGATAAATAACTTTTGACTTGATCGATATTTATTACATTATGTCAATATTTTATTTTTAAAAGTTTTTTTCATTCTTAAGTATTTTGAATAATTGATATTTAATATAAAATTCTTAATTAAATCAAATTAATATTAGTTAAAATAAATAAATATGAGTGTATATAAACATAATTATCTTTTAATTATCATTTTGTGAGTCGATAAATAACTTTTGACTTGAGTCATTTAGTGCAAAAATTATTCAATATTTATTACATTATGTCAATATTTTATTTTTAAAAGTTTTTTCATTCTTAATTATTTTGCATAATTTTTATTTAATATAAAATTATTAATTAAATTAAATTAATATTAGTTTAAATTATATAAATATGAGTGTACATATATAAATGATCTTTTACTTATCATTTTGTGAGTCAGTAATAAACTTTTGACTTGAGTCATTTAGTGCAAAAATTATTCGATATTTATTACATTAAAAATATAAAATTATTAATTAAATTAATATTAGTTAAAATAAATAAATATGAGTGTATATAAACATAATTATCTTTTAATTATCATTTTTTCAGTCGATAAATAACTTTTGACGAGTCATTTAGTGCAAAAATGATTAGATATGCATAGTGTTATGTCAGTATTTTGTTTCTAAAAGAGATTTTTCGATTGATTTTAGACAGAGATGCTTTACTCATGTCATAGTCTTGTTTCTGGAGCCCATGCGGGGATGTTTGTGTGAATATTCACCACCTTCACCCTCGTTTCGCTCTTCACGTCTGTCTGATGAAGTTGCCACACCGCACACTTTATTAATGCGTCCATAGTAACTTCGTCATTCCTATTGAATATGACTGATGTCTAGGATACCCTCACTGGATCCAGCGGTGTTTAAATCCAGTTTTTAGATGATGGTTCACTTCAGTCTGTTGTTCCAGAATAGCCAAACGTCTGATTAAAATCCTCCCTTGTGTTGGTTATCCTAGTTACGAAGCCTGATGGAGACTTTCGAGCAGGACCGTGTCCCATCAGATCACGCTCCGTCACTTGGTCATGCTTGATTCATGATTTCTCTTACGCACTATTGCTTGCTCACTTTGTTTCTCGTCGTGCTCTGTCGCTTTACTCATGCCTGATCGCGTCCTGTCTCTCCCTGCGCCCTTCTGTCTCTCTCTCTGTTCGCCCATCTGTTTGGGTCGAGCTTCTTCTTCATGGCTCCACACCTGTCACCTGAACACCGCAGGGTAGAAGAAGAGCCGGTGGATTATTCAACGGTGTCTATCTTTATCTTCAAGCGGACGCTGCGTCGTAGAGGAGGGAATCGATGAGTGTTTATGGCCGTTCAAACACAGTGACTGAATCTAATGAGAATCCAGTCTATAAATAACACTGTTTTTGAAGGTATTTAAAAGTTGCCGCTCAATTAATTGTTTGTTGAGTTAATTATATATCGTGTGGTAATTAACTAATGAAAGTAATATTTATTTTAGTAATATTTTTATTTAAGCCTTTTTTATTTTTAGTTTTTGTCATTTTGTTTTTCAAGTTCTTTTTTAGCTTTTTATTTTAGTTTTAGTAATTTTAGTACTTCTTTAACTTATTTTGTTTCAGCTACTTTTGCAAAGCGTCATGTTTTTTTTTTTTCGTTTTTTATCTAATATTTACATTTTATTTCGGCTTTATTTCAATTTTTAAAAATGTATTTTTATTTATTTATTTATTGGCTATAGCAACACTGGTTTGGCCGACCAATGGCAGACCAGTCGTTATTTTTTCAGCTTTTTTTATTTCAGAAATTACACTCTTCACCTTCAATTATTATCATATAAACATTTTTGCCGGCAGTTTGATTGACAGGCGATCTGACCAATCATAACCCTGACTCAAAGCGGTCAGGGGAGTTAGTAGATTAACGTCGGTGAACTTGATAAATAGTTTGTCCTCACGTCTCTTGAAACAACATTCCTTCTGATGTTCATTCATGTTTATTTGATGTTATAAATGAACTAGTATGAAGAGATGATCGAGGAGCTACAGCGACACATTAAACACACACTAGACGCTATTTATCGATTAAACTTCTTTAAAACATTACGATATATTAAATCTGAAACTGTTTCATATGTTGTCAGTGTCCTCTTTGCTCCAGGATGTATTTTTCACTGCGTGAGAACATGATGTGTGGCGTGAGAGCACATGACTTGTAAAGGGGGCGGGGCTTTGCGAAGGCTCAATTGAAACTTCATTTCATCTTTTTGAGCGGCTCATAAGAGGGATTTGTTCACGAATCGGTGGTCGTATTGTATTTGACCAGAAAATAAACAAATCATTTCTTTGTAATATTTTGCAGCACCCACATCATATTCAATTCAGGTGGTCAGAAATCAAATAAAGTCAGAAATCAAATAAATCAACTTATATAATAATAATAATTATAATAATAATCTGGAATAGCGGTGCAGTCAACGCTGTACTGTTAGAAGGGCTGGACACGTGCAATGCCAAGAAACTCTGAACAACTGAGGCTAAATCAAACAGAATGTACAGTTTGTACAGTATAAAAACCATTATGCCTTTGGAATGTCCCCATAAAACATGAAAACACAACGTGTGTGTGTGTGTGTGTGCAATCTTACACACAAGCCTGTTTGTATCTCTACCAATGTCATTTAGCAGTTTACAATCCCTATAGTTGATTGTGTGTGTGTGTGTGTGTGTGTGTGTGTGTGTGTGTGTGTGTGTGTGTGTGTGTGTGTGTGTGTGGTCAATGGTTTAGAAGTCAGTATGTGTTCTCTGATGGCAGATCAACTCTACACAACATTGATCGCCTGTCCTCACCATCATTACTACCATGATTAACTTTCATAGAGAGAGAGAGGGAGAGAGAGAGAGAGAGAGAGAGAGAGAGAGAGAGAGAGAGAGAGAGAGAGAGAGAGAAAGAGAGAGAGAGAGACTGTTCAAGTCTAAAGAAGTTTTAATTAGTTTTGGTCTCTTCATTATTCCTATGCTTCAGTTGTATTGTCTTAATAGTTTTGACTTTACTATTATCCTAAAATGTTGAAAATAGTAATAAAATATGAATATGGGTGGGTGTGTCCAAACTCTTGACCGGCAGTGTAAAGGCGTGAGGCGTGTAGATCTAACTTTGCATTCAATAAATATTTGTGTGCCATAATTTCAATTTTAATGTCCAAAGTTGAAAGTTTGCTCACAACTGAATAAATTTATGTTTGAATTTTGATGTAAAAGTTTTTGCCTATTTAGTAGAAACTGTGCATGAATTCATTATATTTATTTTTATTTTATTTTATTTATTTTAATTTAATTTAATTTTATTTTATTATTTTATTTCATTTCATTATATTATTTTATTTCATTATTTTATTTTATTTTATTTTTTATCATTTTATTTTTTATTTTATTTTATTTTATTTTATTTTATTTCATTATTTTATTTTATTTCATTATTTTATTTTATTATTTTATTTTATTTTGTTTTATTTTATTTTATTTTTGTGAGTAGAGCTGTACAAAAAAGAAGCCCAAATAACAGTTTTGATAACCCTTTCAATAAAAATATTGAAAATGGTTGGTAATAAAATGAATATGGACGGCTGTGTCCAAACTCTGGACTGGTAGTGTAAATGCGTGAGGCGCGTAGATATAGTATTTGTGTGCCACAAGTTTCGATTTTAATCTCCGGCACAGTTAATATCCTTTAGCACACTGGCAATAATCTTTCACTTTACAGGATTGTGTAACTGTAACCGACTCCAGCTCTAATTCCCTGATACCATGATTGTCTGACAGGCAATTAAGCTCCTGCCTGTTCCGGGGACGTGTGTGATTTGTGTTGAAGCGCTGGAACCGTGAAGCTCTGGGGTTTTACTCTAGTGGACTATAGCAGTGCTGTGCTTTATTGATTTGAACAAACCCAATATCAAATGAATGGGAAACTGAATTCTTCTTCCTTCTTCCCATTCATATTTTTAAGGTACACTTGAGTCAATGCATAATCAATCCTTCTTTGTCTAACCCTGATTCACTATGGTAAGCCTGTTAAAAGTGCTCATATTTTAGACCTGTTGGGATGGTTTTCTTGTGAAATTGCCCACTCGTCATATCTGTAAATAGAGAAAAGTTGCTTTTACGCGTATCTGAAAGAGGTTAGACTGACATGGAGCAGAGTTCGTTTGGTGCGCACCAAAAGTGTATTTATACAAAAAAGGTTGCAAAATAAAACTTGAAAATAAAAAATAAAAATGTACCCTTACTATTTGCTATTTAGAGCTACTTATGGCAATGTATCTTAATTTATATTAAAAATGTATATTAAAAAATATTTTTGTGTGCATTGCTCAAATGGTTTGCAAATAAATAAAAAACATTCATTTTAAAAAAGGTTTCAAAATAAAACTTATATTTTAAAAAAAATATTTTTTAAATGCAATTTATATTAAAACATATGTTTTAATTAATATTACTTTTAGGCCGTTTTTTCCACACATTTTTATTTATGTTTTGTGTGTGTGTGTGTGTGTGTGTGTGTGTGTGTGTGTGTGTGTGTGTGTGTGTGTGTGTGTGTGTGTGTGTGTGTGTGTGTGTGAGTGTGTGTGTGTGAGTGTGTGTGTGCAGTGCTCAAAGGGTAAATTTTTTAATTTCAAGTTTTATTTTGCAACAAAAAACATTTTTTTAAAAAAAGGTTGCAAAATAAAACCTAAAAAATATACCTAAAAATATTTTTAAAATGCAATTTATATTAAAACATATGTTTTAATTAATATTACTTTTAGGCCGTTTTTTCCACACATTTTTATTTGTTTTGTGTGTGTGTGTGTGTGTGTGTGTGTGTGTGTGTGTGTGTGTGTGTGTGTGTGTGCAGTGCTCAAAGGGTTAATTTTTTAATTTCAAGTTTTATTTTGCAACAAAAAACATTTTTTTAAAAAAAGGTTGCAAAATAAAACCTAAAAAATGTATCTAAAAATATTTTTAAAATGCAATTTATATTAAAACATATGTTTTAATTAATATTACTTTTAGGCCGTTTTTTCCACACATTTTTATTTATGTTTTGTGTGTGTGTGTGTGTGTGTGCAGTGCGCAAAGGGTTAATTTTTTAATTTCAAGTTTTATTTTGCAACAAAAAAATATTTTTTTAAAAAAGGTTGCAAAATAAAACCTAAAAAATGTAGCTAAAAATATTTTTAAAATGCAATTTATATTAAAACATACATTTTAATTAATATTACTTTTAGGCCGTTTTTTCCACACATTTTTATTTGTTTTGTGTGTGTGTGTGTGTGTGTGTGTGTGTGTGTGTGTGTGTGTGTGTGTGTGTGTGTGTGTGTGCAGTGCTCAAAGGGTTAATTTTTTAATTTCAAGTTTTATTTTGCAACAAAAAACATTTTTTTAAAAAAAGGTTGCAAAATAAAACCTAAAAAATGTATCTAAAAATATTTTTAAAATGCAATTTATATTAAAACATACGTTTTAATTAATATTACTTTTAGGCCGTTTTTTCCACACATTTTTATTTGTTTTGTGTGTGTGTGTGTGTGTGTGTGTGTGTGTGTGTGTGTGTGTGTGTGTGTGTGTGTGTGTGTGTGTGTGTGTGTGTGCAGTGCTCAAAGGGTTAATTTTTTAATTTCAAGTTTTATTTTGCAACAAAAAACATTTTTTTAAAAAAAGGTTGCAAAATAAAACCTAAAAAATGTATCTAAAAATATTTTTAAAATGCAATTTATATTAAAACATATGTTTTAATTAATATTACTTTTAGGCCGTTTTTTCCACACATTTTTATTTGTTTTGTGTGTGTGTGTGTGTGTGTGTGTGTGTGTGTGTGTGTGTGCAGTGCTCAAAGGGTTAATTTTTTAATTTCAAGTTTTATTTTGCAACAAAAAACATTTTTTTAAAAAAAGGTTGCAAAATAAAACCTAAAAAATGTATCTAAAAATATTTTTAAAATGCAATTTATATTAAAACATATGTTTTAATTAATATTACTTTTAGGCCGTTTTTTCCACACATTTTTATTTGTTTTGTGTGTGTGTGTGTGTGTGTGTGTGTGTGTGTGTGTGTGTGTGTGTGTGTGTGTGTGTGTGTGCAGTGCTCAAAGGGTTAATTTTTTAATTTCAAGTTTTATTTTGCAACAAAAAACATTTTTTTAAAAAAAGGTTGCAAAATAAAACCTAAAAAATGTATCTAAAAATATTTTTAAAATGCAATTTATATTAAAACATACGTTTTAATTAATATTACTTTTAGGCCGTTTTTTCCACACATTTTTATTTGTTTTGTGTGTGTGTGTGTGTGTGTGTGTGTGTGTGTGTGTGTGTGTGTGTGTGTGTGTGTGCAGTGCTCAAAGGGTTAATTTTTTAATTTCAAGTTTTATTTTGCAACAAAAAACATTTTTTTAAAAAAAGGTTGCAAAATAAAACCTAAAAAATGTATCTAAAAATATTTTTAAAATGCAATTTATATTAAAACATATGTTTTAATTAATATTACTTTTAGGCCGTTTTTTCCACACATTTTTATTTGTTTTGTGTGTGTGTGTGTGTGTGTGTGTGTGTGTGTGTGCAGTGCTCAAAGGGTTAATTTTTTAATTTCAAGTTTTATTTTGCAACAAAAAACATTTTTTTAAAAAAAGGTTGCAAAATAAAACCTAAAAAATGTATCTAAAAATATTTTTAAAATGCAATTTATATTAAAACATATGTTTTAATTAATATTACTTTTAGGCCGTTTTTTCCACACATTTTTATTTGTTTTGTGTGTGTGTGTGTGTGTGTGTGTGTGTGTGTGTGTGTGTGTGTGTGTGTGTGTGTGTGTGTGCAGTGCTCAAAGGGTTAATTTTTTAATTTCAAGTTTTATTTTGCAACAAAAAACATTTTTTAAAAAAAAGGTTGCAAAATAAAACCTAAAAAATGTATCTAAAAATATTTTTAAAATGCAATTTATATTAAAACATATGTTTTAATTAATATTACTTTTAGGCCGTTTTTTCCACACATTTTTATTTATGTTTTGTGTGTGTGTGTGTGTGTGTGTGTGTGTGTGTGTGTGTGTGTGTGTGTGTGTGTGTGAGTGTGTGTGTGTGTGCAGTGCGCAAAGGGTTAATTTTTTAATTTCAAGTTTAATTTTGCAACAAAAAAATATTTTTTTAAAAAAGGTTGCAAAATAAAACCTAAAAAATGTATCTAAAAATATTTTTAAAATGCAATTTATATTAAAACATACATTTTAATTAATATTACTTTTAGGCCGTTTTTTCCACACATTTTTATTTGTTTTGTGTGTGTGTGTGTGTGTGTGTGTGTGTGTGTGTGTGTGTGTGTGTGTGTGTGTGCAGTGCTCAAAGGGTTAATTTTTTAATTTCAAGTTTTATTTTGCAACAAAAAACATTTTTTTTTAAAAAAGGTTGCAAAATAAAACCTAAAAAATGTATCTAAAAATATTTTTAAAATGAAATTTATATTAAAACATACATTTGAATTAATATTACTTTTAGGCTGTTTTTTCCACACATTTTTATTTATGTTTTGTGTGTGTGTGTGTGTGTGTGTGTGTGTGTGCAGTGCGCAAAGGGTTAATTTTTTAATTTCAAGTTTTATTTTGCAACAAAAAAATATTTTTTTAAAAAAAGGTTGCAAAATAAAACCTAAAAAATGTATCTAAAAATATTTTTAAAATGCAATTTATATTAAAACATATGTTTTAATTAATATTACTTTTAGGCCGTTTTTTCCACACATTTTTATTTATGTTTTGTGTGTGTGTGTGTGTGTGTGTGTGTGTGTGTGTGTGTGTGTGTGTGTGTGTGTGTGTGTGCAGTGCTCAAAGGGTAAATTTTTTAATTTCAAGTTTTATTTTGCAACAAAAAACATTTTTTTTAAAAAGGTTGCAAAATAAAACCTAAAAAATGTATCTAAAAATATTTTTAAAATGCAATTTATATTAAAACATACATTTTAATTAATATTACTTTTAGGCTGTTTTTTCCACACATTTTTATTTATGTTGTGTGTGTGTGTGTGTGTGTGCAGTGCTCAAAAAAAGGTTGCAAAATAAAACTTAAAAAAATGTATCTAAAAATACTTTTAAAATGCAATTTACATTAAAATAGTTTTTGAAAAATAATATTACTTTTAGGCAGTTTTTTCACTCATTTCTCAATCCATCCTTTGATATGATGCACCCTGACCGCTCCTGCCGAGAATTTGAGCCGATGTCTCTCGTGAAGGCCATTTACAGCCCTTGTAAGGGTCATGTTTTAGACTCCCCGTAATCGATAAACGCGTGTGTGTGTGGCCTTCATACGCTCCTGCGTAACACTGATTCTCATAGAGTATCCCCCAGCAAACCACGATATACATGCCGGTCTGCCGATTCCTTTATGAGCGTAAATCATTATAAAACCTGTTGATTAATGGAGTGTGAGAGAAGAGGGAAGATTTGTAGTTAGAGAGAGACATGGAGGAATCCTACAGGATAATGTGTTGCTCAGAGGCTGCTCTGTCACAGTTCAGGTGATTTAATGGAGTTCTCATCAGTTGTGTTTCATATCGGCGCCAACATAGATCTCTCTCTCTCTCTTTTGCATTTGCATGTTTGACAAATCAGAGCACAGTTTGAGACATCGTAGAGCTCTCGACTGAAGTTCTCCATCTCCAGTTAATCTAATTGCAGACTCATTCGTGATTTTTCTTTCCTACAAGACAGCTCTGCCATAATATGAGATCTAATGGTGTTAAAAGTTACTCGCGTTTTAGAGTGTTAAAGTAACACGGATCGAGGACAACTGAAGTTTAGCTTAAAATCTTTGAGATTTGATTCCAGACTCTTTCTGTCATGAAGAGGAAATCGTTTATGAAGGACTAATCCATTGGATTGTAGTTAAAATATTGTGAAATATTATCACAATTTTTAAAATCACTTTATTTTTTGTATAGTTTTATTTTGAAATTCTTGTGTTCAAAACTGAATTTTCACCATCATTACTCCAGTCTTCAGTGTCACATGATCCTTCTAATATGATGAGTTGATGCTCAACTTAGATTGATTGATTGATTATTATTATTATACCAAGATAGTTGGGATGTAACCGTACATGTAGTTTGGAAGACATTCAGAAGACAAATACAGTCAATCACAGGCGATTCACTCACCAATCCTGAAGGGGGCGCACATGGTAATGCAATGCTGTTTGCTAACCGCCACAACAGGAAAAAGCGCAAACGAAGAAGAACAGACGATCTATGCATAGATATGTTTGCGTGTAATCTCTCAACCAGCTTGAGAATAATATCTCACGTAGCGTTACATTTACCTCAGGCAAGTCATTCAGTGCCCGCAGCAAGAAATGAAGCGTTTCACTAAATATATGCACTATATCGGCTTATATATTCATGATGTTTACTTTACCTGTTGGTGATATGTTAATTATGTAATATAAATTTGTCATGAAAACAAGTTATGACAGTAACTCTGCAAATGATTGTATTTCCAAAATGAATTGGAGAAGAAAAGTCATGTATAATTAGAATTTGCATTTAAAGCAAAACCTGCCTGTGCAGTTCACATGTTTTATTTGAGCGTTGATTCTTATATCTGAAGATAAATACCAATTGAATTTAATAGTGTGGGCTCTGTAGTTCATTTTAATCTTTAAAATTATAGCAATGTGCAAGAAACCGTCATGTGTGTGTACCGTTACACCCCTACAACATTTAGACTTAATGTATTGAACTTTTTTTTAACCTTTCAGACAAGAAAGACAGCTTTCCTTTAGTTTACAATGGGTTCTGCTCATCACTTGTCTGATTCTTTCTTTCTGTTTTGTGGCAGAGAGGGGAAGATGGTTGTGCTGTCCCTCGCGATCGGATTGGCGGAGCAAGATGACTTCGCCGACCTTCCAGATCTGCAGGAGGTCTCCTCGAACAAGGAAACACCTCCCACTGACAAAAGGTAATGGCTTTTTTGAAAACATTTGGTTTCTAAATGGGTGTCAAAATAAGGTATTTATACTTTAACTTTTTTAGAGGGCTTTGAAAGGGGTCATGAAATTGAGGTGGACTTATATTGTTAACAACGATTGTTACATCAAATAATTGTCATGGCTGCATGCGATTAAACCGCGATTTGGCAAAGGCTGCGATTATTTAATGCGGCTCTGTGATCAGCAGTAAATGCTTCTCCATCTGGAAGCTAGAGGGCGCTCTTGTGCAGAAACTCAATATGTCCTGCACCAGAAGAAGATAACACATGTCGCCGTAGATGAATAAACAGAAGCACTTCTACTAATAAACACACGACTGCCTTATTCTGTGTAAGAATCACATCATCTCACAGAAGCTCAACCGTTATGAAGCGAGTTTGGAGTCAAAACATGTTATTAAGTGTGGAAAAAATATTAATGAATGCTTCTCATGTCTGGAAAGATGTTTGACATGTGTTGCTTTTTCAAACGCACATCATAAGCGCCTCAAACTCGCAGTGCTTTCAGATGGATTAGCATTTGGAGCCGTACTTCACTGACAAGCTGCGCATAAAAAAACAATCGCAGCATTTGCGATTTCATAATCGCACTGAGAATTGTGTTTAAACGATAATTGCGTTCGAGTTCAATGTTATTTTAATCATGCAGCCCTACTTTTTTCTACCCTGATTTTATCCCTCTGATTTGAACGCTCTGTTTGAAGGGGCGTGTCCGCTGTGAGACTGTGATTGGCTGACATCTTTACAATTGAAATAAGTATTACATGTGGAGTCCTTTTGAATACTTTTACCACATTTTAACGTTTACAGCTGTTGAGATTAACGAATCTTGAAAAGTCTGGATTATTGCTTTATATTTAGATCTGTTCCATCACATCGAAGGTTGCAGTGATGAGCGTTGTGCATATGACAGAGTAGGCGGGGCCAACTATGCAGTGATGTAAAAGTGAGCATTGTCTTGCTCCAGAGGCAGTCGTATGCAAATGATTGCGCCTCTGTGACGTCACATGACACTTCTGTTCCAAACGAAGCTTTTTGCAGCTTGATTATATTAATCATTTTTAATTGATGACGAGGACGTTTTAACTTATGGAACTTGCAGGATGTAATAATCAAGACCTCTTATATGCCAAAAGACCATTTGATTTCTCATGTCATGAACAGGGTTGGGGAGTAACGAAATACATGTAACTTAGTTGCGTATTTAAAATACGAAATTTGAGTGACTGTATTTCATTTTAAATGGGTGGTAATCAGATTACAGTTACATCTGAAAAGTGTTTTAGATTACCAAAGTGATTACTTTGAGTTTTACTGTCATTTAAACAGCGATTGGTGATTCTCTGACTCTGACCGTCTGAAAAAGACGAGTTCAGTTTCATTAATATTTTAATACTTTTAAGAGGATCATAAAAATGTTGTTATTTTTATTTAGTTCTGTCCTGAACAAGACAAAATGACTGAATTTATTTTAAAAAATTGCCCAACTGTCAACTGAACTGTCCTGTCATGAGCTGATGATCCACGACTGTTTTCATGTTTTCTGAGTCATTTTATAATTCACTCGTCACTGTGACTTTTTCTCACAATTTGTTTTTTCCCCTCACAATTGTGAGTTTGTGTTTCACAATTCTGACTTCTTTTTCTCAGAATTACGAGATTTAAACTCACAATTGCAAGTTATAAAGTCAGAATTGAGAGATTTAAACTTGCAATACTGACTTTTTTTCTTGCAATTGTGAATTTAGTATGTGAGTTTATATCCCATAATTCTGACTTTTCTCAATATTGCGAGTTTATATCTCATAACTCTGACTTTTCTCAATATTGCGAGTTTATATCTCATAACTCTGACTTTTCTCAATATTGTGAGTTTATATCTCATAACTCTGACTTTTCTCAATATTGTGAGTTTATATCTCATAATTCTGACTTTTCTCAATATTGCGAGTTTATATCTCATAATTCTGACTTTTCTCAATATTGTCAGTTTATATCTAATAATTCTGACTTTTCTCAATATTGTGAGTTTATATCCCATAATTCTGACTTTTCTCAATATTGCGAGTTTATATCTCATAATTCTGACTTTTCTCAATATTGTGAGTTTATATCTCATAATTCTGACTTTTCTCAATATTGTGAGTTTATATCATAATTCTGACTTTTCTCAATATTGTGAGTTTATATCTCATAATTCTGACTTTTCTCAATATTGCGAGTTTATATCTCATAATTCTGACTTTTCTCAATATTGCGAGTTTATATCTCATAATTCTGACTTTTCTCAATATTGTCAGTTTATATCTAATAATTCTGACTTTTCTCAATATTGTGAGTTTATATCTCATAATTCTGACTTTTCTCAATATTGTGAGTTTATATCTCATAATTCTGACTTTTCTCAATATTGCGAGTTTATATCTCATAATTCTGACTTTATAACTCGCAATTGCAACTTTATATCATGCAATTCTCAGGGAAAAAGTGTGAGAATAAAACTTGCAATGGCCTTTTTTGTGTTTGTTTCACACTTATTAGTATTCCAAAGTATTCTAAAGTATTTAGATTAAGTGACTAAACTTGAGTAATGTAACGAAATACGTTACAAATGACTTTTTAAAGCATGTATTTTGTAAACTGTAGTGAAATACATTTTAAAAGTAACCCACCCAGCCCTGGTCGTGACCCCTTTAAAAGTGATTGAAAAGTGACTGATGTTTGTGCCTGTGTGCTGCTACCCTTGAAGTCACGTAACAGATTATTTCGTCAATCCCAGATCAAGAGACCAGATCAACAGTTAGTCATTAGCGAGTTCTGAATTACATGGTCCGTTCTTTATCAATCAACTCACACGAGCTCATCATAAAATCAATGATCGCCCTTGTGTAGCATCAAACACCATGTCACACCTCCCTCTCGTAACGTTGAGAATGACGCTCGCCATACGCAGAAATAAGCAACAAACTTGGCTTTCCTGGAATTTGCCGGTTAACATCACAGAGATTCTAAAAATATCAATATGCGTTAATGCTAATGCTGGTTTTTATTATTCATGTGAGTAATCCTGTTGAGTTTTTTGGTTTGTTTGTTCTTGTATCTTCGTCTGTCATTTTGAACTTTTTATGCTATCATCAAGCATTCCCTTTGGTAGCCCTCGCTCTCTCTCTCTCTTACTGTGATCTGTGTTTCAGCGAGGTGTCGGGATCGCAGTGGGGGTGTGCTCATTATAAGAGAGTGTAGTCCCAACTAAAAATACACCCTCCTCCGTCTGGCTGAGACACGTATCACGCACACGTACACTCATACATAGTTCTGGCTTCTGCCGGGAGAATAAGTCTTGACTCTTTAAACACACATCAACCCACACAAACACACGCACGGTACTTTATAATCAGACACACTCAGGAGTTCACAGTCTCTCAGCTTCAGACTAGTTAAACTGGAGTGTAGACGTCTACAACAGGACGCGTTTTTTCCATCCAACTCCAGCAAGTTTCATTCCGAAGCCACCCGGGATTTTTGCTTCTTGTCCATCTGCTCCCAATTTATAATCATTTTCATCCCGTCTGCTCAAACGATGTCCATTCCTGCAATCTGCCGTGATCAGGGAAAAACCTGGAAATGTGTGACCCTGGACCACAAAACCGGTCGTAAGTCGCACGGGTGTATTTGTAGCAATGGCCAACAACACATTGTGTGGGTCAAAATGATTGACTTTTCTTTTAGGCCAAAAATCATTAGGATATGAAGTAAAGATCATGTTCCGTGAAGATATTTTGTAAATTTCCTATCGTAAATTAATATTTGTAAGTAAATATTATATTCATTTGTACAACTTTAAAGGCTATATTTTGATTAGAGATTTTAAAATAGTTGTGTCTCAGCCAAATATTGTCCTATTTATTTATTCAGCTTTCATATAATGTATAAATCTCAATTGTTTTAAAAAAAAAAAACTGACCCTTAGGACTGGGTTTGTGGTCCAGGGTCACATATGAGGTTGCTTTTAAATGTTTATTTCCAGGAAAAATCTTAAATAATAATTTAATACTTTTTAAATATTAATAATGTATAATTTTAAACAAATAACTTTTTTAAATATTAAATAAATAACATGTTGGGTTTTTTTTTTTGTTTTACTGCTGCTTGATTAGAGAAATCCTGGAAATATAATTTGGTCATTTCTAGGAAAGAATATATCTATATATATATATATATATATATTTAATATAATTTATTATTTAATAATTTATTATAATTTATTATAGAATAATTATATATTCTAAATATATTATATTTATATAATATTCTATATTATATATATATATATATATATATATATATATTTATTTATTTTTTTTTATTATTATTATTTAAAAAATAACAGTAAAATCTTAAAATCATTTAAAAGTCATGTAATGTCTTAAAGTGACCTCAATTTTGGACACAATCAGCATAAACAACTTCTTGGCATCAATAGAAGTTATTTTCTGTTCTATATTGATTCCTTTTTTATATAATTAATAAAATTGGTTTTGAAATTTTTCGTATTCATGCTGATATTGTCCAAATCCTAGTCTCTCCCACGCACCGCTGGCTGAATGTCTGATGCACATGGTGCACTTATCTAGAAACACTTGAGGAGTTTCAAAGTCGTTATCTGATTGGTTGAATTCTACAGGATGTTGCGTTCTTTAATGGTCCGCCTGGAAACAATGTCGTGACACCAAACCCCTCGTGGAAGAAGAACACTGTCGTGTTTACAACTTTGACAGCGAACGCTTACTATGTGAAGTATGAGAAGTTAGCGGCACCGTTGTTGCAGAAAACTCGCATAACGTTCTTGAATGAATAATTTATTAGACGCACGCTGGTTTGTTATTGAAGGGACATCCATTTTACATTATCATGACGGAGAACAAAACGAAATGTGATTGGCTGTGTTACATGTCAGTCAAACGTCCTCTTGGGTGGTCCTTGGCCAATTAAAGCTGCGATAGAGTCCAGACCTTCTGCCGTCCTGCTGAAGGTCTGACTATCCAAAACCCTAGGGTGTCTCAGAACTTTTTGGAGGCAATGAACATTTTGTTCTTCTCGCTTTCCCTATATTCAAAACTGGAACTGAGCGTTCCAAATCGCTCACTTTTAAGGTTGCATTTCAGTCAGGACTTTGTAGACACGGGCAGCTAACTAGGTTTTGGAGCAGAGCTTACATGTCATATTTTTCAAAAGGTAAACATAACAGTTTAAATGATTAAAAACAATCATAAATACTTAAAACGACCCTCTGTAAACACGATGTTGACTGCGCCATAAACTCACCTCTCGCTGTTCCAAACCTGTCAGACTTTTTTTTTTTTATCAGAGGAATCCAATAGAAAGTACGATATTTTAGATATAAATTGGGTCTAAAATAACATCAGACCCCACTGGACTTTTTGCGTTTGCTTTCACTATATCCTCTTTCGCATTCAGAAAGTCTTACAGGCTTGTAGATGTTTTTAGGTGCACTGTCCTTTTAAAATGAATTCAAGAATGAATTCACAGTGTCCCAACACAACTGTGTTTCACATATGTTTGATTGAAAAACGAACTAAATAACAACTGCTGACAACGGAATACCTCTCGCAAATTTAGTCCCGCCGCAACTATTGTACTCCCGTGAGGATCGGTGAGTGTTTGGAAGTCTTGACGAGCTCCATCCTACACTGCGCTTAGCTATTGTTTTCCACAAACCTATTAACAAGCACGGTCATTTATCCTCAAAGGAAGTTTGCCTCTCGATGGCCTGTCTGTCTGCCTTATGTTGACGTATTAGACTCCTGATAGGAAACACGCTAGTAACACACTGTAACACCCAGCGGCCTGTGAGTGAGATGAGATCCATGAGAGCATCACTGGGACACGCCCCCTCTCAGTTTCTGTGTCCAATCGCGCTGAAGAATGAAGCAGAAGCTGCCTTCTTTCTTACTGTCTGCATTCTAACTGATATAAAACCTCATAACTGACTGATTTGGGACACTAGCGGAGAGTGGGGTAAGATGAGCCATTTTTACGTATGTGGTATTAAAGTATTTTTAGGATGTTTCCTGTCATTTTAAATGTTTAGAATAAAAAAAAGTGTTGCTGTGGCTCAATTTACCCCGGCTTAGGGGTAAGTTGATCCGAGTCAGTGGGTAAGTTGCACCATGTAAGTGTAAACTGAGTATCTTACTGAATCTGAATCAAACCCATGTGAAATCGTAAACATAAGTTACCTAGTTACTAAAAACTAATTTATTAATAAATTACAAATATATTTCTTTTCGTAAAGCTAACATAAACAACATAAAACCAATCAAATCAAGTTGAAGTTTAAATATCTTTAATTGTCTGCATTTCTGAAACAATTTGTTGATCACCAAAGTCGTAACCCTCTCAAAAACAGACTAAGTTTGTTGACTAATAATGAAAACTAAATTAGAATGATGTCTCTGAAACTAATAAGCATTTTAGTCAAAAGGTTTTTCTGCAGTGTCAACAATTTTAGGCCATTAGGGACTACTGGTGAGAATATATATATGATTAAGCATCTTCTGGTTTGTATCAGAGAGGGATTTGTTGTACTGTTCCTATCAAATTAACTCTGGGGAAAAAAGACACTAAACCACTTGCATAATATTACATTTAAATTATGCCAGTTTATGCTTAATAGAATATAAATGTTATATGTTATAGAGATTTAATTTAACTTGAGTGGCTTATGGTAGGGTGAGGAAAAAAAAATGCTGGCTCAATTTACCCCACATCATTTGGCTCACTTTGCCCCATAGCTGCCATTTTGGGGGGAAAAAAACCTAGCTAGCTTATATTTAGCTCCTCCCATGATGGGTGGACCAAAAATGGTGGTTAGTGTGTTCCAAAATTTATGGTCACATGACAATGCCAAGATGCCAAGATACAGGGGGTGGGTCAACTTACCCACTGGCTCATCTTACCCCACACTCTTCTACATGGAAAGCAACATTCACACTCATACGGTCATTCAGTACTTATGTTATATACACTTCAAAAGCTCCAAAGTTTCATCAAAGAATCCTGAAAAAAATGTATCCGTTCCAATGCCAACTGTTTTCAACATCCATAATAATCAGAAATGTTTATTAAGCAGCAAATCTTCATATTAGATTGATTTCTGAAGGATCATGTGACACTGAAGACTGGAGTGATGATGAATTCAGATTTTATCAGAGGAATAAATTACATTTTAAAATATATTCAAATAGAACGCAGTTGATTTAAATTATAAATCGTGAAAAAGAATTGTTTGCTTAACTTTAAAAACTAAGTTGAGTTCATTGAATTTAAAAATACAATTATTTAAATTAATACAACGAAGGCGATTGGTTTATTCAACAGAAACTCAAAAATCATGAAAATAATTTTTTTACACTGTAGTAATACAGTATTTCACAATATTACTCTTTTACTGTACTTTTGATCAAATAAATGCAACCTTAGTGAGATTAAGAGATTTCTTTAAAAAGATTTTTTTTTAAAAGGGCTGCACGATTTATCGCGCGATACGAAAAATACTTAAATGCGGTTATCGCGATTCTTGGAATTATTTTTTTATGCGCAGCTTGTCAGTGAAGTACGGCTCCAAATGCAGATCCGTCTGAACGCACTGCGAGTTTGAGTCGCTTATGATGTACGTCTGAAAAAGCAACACGCGTCAAACATCTTTCCATCATTTATTAACATCTTGTCCAACATTTAATAACATGTTTTTACTCCAAACTCAGCGATTATTTTTTTTGTGATTATTTTTTATGCGCAGCTTGTCAGTGAAGTACGGCTCCAAATGCAGATCCGTCTGAACGCACTGCGAGTTTGAGTCGCTTATGATGTACGTCTGAAAAAGCAACACGCGTCAAACATCTTTCCATCATTTATTAACATCTTGTCCAACATTTAATAACATGTTTTTACTCCAAACTCAGCGATTATTTTTTTTGTGATTATTTTTTATGCGCAGCTTGTCAGTGAAGTACGGCTCCAAATGCTGATCCGTCTGAACGCACTGTGAGTTTGAGTCGCTTATGATGTACTTTTGAAAAAGCAACTCACGTCAAACATCTTTCCATCATTTATTAACATCTTGTCCAACATTTAATAACATGTTTTTACTCCAAACTCAGCGATTATTTTTTTTGTGATTATTTTTTATGCGCAGCTTGTCAGTGAAGTACGGCTCCAAATGCAGATCCGTCTGAACGCACTGCGAGTTTGAGTCGCTTATGATGTACGTCTGAAAAAGCAACACGCGTCAAACATCTTTCCATCATTTATTAACATCTTGTCCAACATTTAATAACATGTTTTTACTCCAAACTCAGCGATTATTTTTTTTGTGATTATTTTTTATGCGCAGCTTGTCAGTGAAGTACGGCTCCAAATGCTGATCCGTCTGAAAGCACTGTGAGTTTGAGTCGCTTATGATGTACTTTTGAAAAAGCAACACGCGTCAAACATCTTTCCATCATTTATTAACATCTTGTCCAACATTTAATAACATATTTTTACTCCAAACTCGCTTCATAACAGTTGAGCTTCTGTGAGAGGATGTGATTCTTACACAGAATAAGGCCGTCGTGTGTTTATTAGTCATGTTTCAAGTGTTCCAATTTTTCAACACAGCTTTCTACACAAGAGCGCCCTCTAGCTTTCAGATGGAGAAGCATATTTAAGCTGTGCATTAAATAATAGCAGCCTTTGCCAAATCACGTGCGGTTTAATCGCGATAAATCGTGCAGCCCTAATTAAAAATCTTACCGGCCTCAAACTTTTCAGTTGTAATGTATATAAGACTGATTATAAATGATACGATTTTATTTTAAATAAATAAATCAAATGAATATAAATAAGCAAGCCCAGTGAAATGTCTTCAATGTATATTTGCAATTCATAAAAACTGACATGCAATAAAATAGTTTCTCTTCCGCTGTCTCGCGCGCGCTCTGTTTGGGTCGGGAGCCTGTCAAAGCATCAGACTGTGATCAAAGCTCACCCTGGCCCTCCGGGGCCCGTCTGGAATGGTCGCCATGGAGAGTGTCCTTGCTCTACTAATAACTGCCTTCAATCATTCCACTCAGTAGCCAGAGCACTGTCACTATGGGCAACAGCAGGGTCACACCCACCCAGCCCCTGGCCTTTCAATGAGCTCCAGTGGACAGGAGAGCGCAGATTATCATATAACACATCAACCGCAAATGAGTTTTTTATGGGACTCTTTGTTAAAGTTCACCCAAAGATGAAAATTCAGTCATTAATTCCTCTCCCTCGTGTCGTTCTACACCCGTAAGACCTTCGTTCATCTTCACAGCACAAATGAAGATATTTTTGATGAAATCCGACGGTTCGGTGAGTCTCTATTGACAGCAAGATAATTTACACTTTCAGATGCCCGGAAAGATACTAAAACATATTTAATGTGAGTATAGTGGTTCAACCGTAATATTAGGGCTGCACAGTTTATCGCACGACACGAAAAATAACATTGAACTTGAACGCGAGATTCTTAGTGCAGTTATGAAATACGATTATTTTTTATGCGCAGCTTGTCAGTGAAGTACGGCTCCAAATGCTGATCCATCTGAAAGAACTGCGAGTTTGAGTCACTCATAATGTGCTTTTGAAAAAGCAAAGTGAGCCAAACATCTTTCCATCATTTATTAACGTCTTGTCCAACAAAAGACAACATTTAATAACGTTTTTAATCCAAATTCACGACAGTTGAGGTTCTTTGAGATGATGTGATTCTTACACAGAATAAGGCAGTCGTCTGTTTATAAGTCATGTTTCAATCTTCTGTTTATTCAGCTACAGCGACACGTGTCATCTTCTTCTGCTGCAGAGCATATTGAGATTCTGCACAAGAGCACCCTCTAGCTTTCAGATGGAGAAGCTTTTACTACTGATCACAGAGCCGTATTAAATAATCGCAGCCTTTGTCAAATCGCGTGTGATTTATTCGTGATGCATCATGAAGCCCTACTTAATATTATAAAGCAACAAGAATACTTTTTTACTTTATTCAACAATATCTAGTGATGGGCAATTTCAACACCCTACTTCAAATCGTTACGAATATTTTGTTTCGAATCAGAGCGCCAAAATGACGTGATTTTAGGAAAACGAGGCTTCGTTTCATCATAAGTGATTCGAAATTTCAATAGTTCATGTGATTTTGGCACTGCGAACCACTGATTCGAAACAAAAGATTCATGAGCCATCAATAGATATTGTTGAATAAAGTCGTTATTTAGTTTTGTTGGCGCATGTAACAAAAGAACGGGAAGGCGGAGGCGGGAACCGGCGAACATTCAACATAATTTTAATAAATAAATAAACAAACAATAAAACGAAAGTAAAAGGAAACAAAACAAAAATAAAACACAACATAAAGTCCAGGCCTGGTCCTCTCTCGTCCTTCACTGTCGTCGCTCCTCTTTTATGCTTCCGGAGCTCCTCCGTGAGAGACACGAGACCGGTGCAGCACGCAGCTGACGCTCATTATCTCTCGCGTCACCGGCCTCGTGCCGTTCCCTCACGGCTCTCGCCCGCCCTGCTCGTCACATACCCCCATCGTCCCTCGCAGGCCGGGGGGTTCCCACGAGACTGTGCTTACTCCCCCCCGGGGCCAGACGAGACGAGAGAAAAGGAGACGGAAGCACAAGGAGCGACAAAGTCGAGAGAGTGGAGAGAGGAAAAAAAAAATTCGTGGTCTGGTTCCCAGACACACTGCCGCTCGGTCCTCAACCAGCCGAGAGGCTCTTCTTCGCGATGTCATGCGATGGTACTGGACGCTCGGTGGACGGCCCGTTCTTCTTCCGCCCCCTGGTTGAGGGCAGCCGGCAGCTCCTCCCCCATTCCCTGCTCCTCCCCATCATGGCGGCAGGCAGCAGGCTCCGGCCCACAGCGAACGGCGGCGACTCCTCCACTCCCTCCTGGACGGCAACCACCCCACCTCAACGAGCGAGCTCTCCGTCCCACCTGTTGCTCAGTCGCTCCAGCACCACCGCTTCGGGCAGCCACTCGCGGTCTTCTCTCCCGCACTGCCCGACCTCCTCAGCACTGCAATCCCCCTCCGCAGCGAGGGCTCTTCGACAGCATGTCCCTCCTTCCTCCCGGGTTTTGGCACCAATGCAACAAAGTTCTTAAGAACAGGAAGAAGGAGGCGGGAACCGGCGAACGTTCAACAGGTGGCAGTTCCTCACGGCGACTGCCGCCCACACAAACAAAATAAAACACAACATACATTCCAGGCCTGGTCCTCTCTCGTCCTTCACTGTCGTCGCTCCTCTTTTAAGCTTCCGGAGCTCCTCCGTGAGAGACACGAGACCGGTGTAGCACACAGCTGACGCTCATTATCTCTTGCGTCACCGGCCTCGCGCCGTTCCCTCACGGCTCTCGCCCGCCCTGCTCGTCACGGCGCACAAAAAATATTATCGTTGCTTTATTATGTTACGGCTGAACCACTGTACTCACATGACCTGTTCTAAATATGTTTTAGTAGACATCTGAAAGTGTAAATGAACTCGCTGTCAATGCAGGCCTCACTGATTTCCTCAAAACTATCTTAATCTGTGTTCTGAAGATGAATGAAGGTCTCACGGGTGTAGAACGACTTTAGGGTGAGTAATAAATGACCGAGTTTGGGTGAGCTAACCCTTTAATCGACCCAGTAAAGCAGAATGGGAAAGTATTGGGATGCAATGCAGGTCAGAATCTTTCAGTTTATTTAGTTAGTTATTCCCCAACCCTGGTATCCATTACAGTATTTCCTGCTCTCTCTCTCTCACACACACAGCTCATAAAAGCCTACGTCACACAAAAAGAGAAGTGCGAGTCCTCTGAGGATAAAACCAGAGAGGAAGAGTGAGTAACATCCGCTCAGACGGTGTCTTAACCTGCTCCCCTGACACCCGAGCTCTTCATCAAAGCGCTTGTACTCTCGGTGTTAAAATAATCATGCTTCTTTACGCTCTCATCCTCCGCTGTCTTTCCTCCGCCCTCCCGTGGCCCAGTTTGAAATGAATCACGGTGTAACAGCGCCCCGAAGCCTCTCCATCGACCGCCGCCACTCCCCGGGAGCCCCGCCGAATCGATGTGTTTGAAAAACAAGCTATTCATCAGCGTAACGCCGTGGCCGTATCGCTCGCGCAATATGAGAAATGCATCTGTATCAATATCCACCTGCCACAGCTCAATTATATATTTCCATTATATTGTCCTGTGTGAGCCACTCATGAGTATGATTATAATAGCAGAAAGCACATTCGGGTGATGTGTGCTCATGAGAGGAGAGCCATATTGCGTTTATGGATCGGCGTTGAGTAGCAAAGGCCATTTGGGTCTGTGAATGAAGCGGCGTGGCGTCAGATGTAGCCTGTTCAGCCGGCGGCCCCTGCTGAGTGTTCATGCATTTGGAGTTTATTAGAGGAATAGTTAATTGTGCCGTTCGCGCGTTTGAGAGGCTCCTGTACGCTTATACGGATGTGATTCATGGGGACTTGAGCCGCAGTGATAGACTCATGCAGGCAATTGGGTAACTGTAGCCCATTGGTTGTTTTCTCAAACGGCGTGTCCTAATCATGTGACACGTGTCATCTGAGTCGCCTTTCACTTAGAGCACCGGATTCACATGCTTTTTACATATTTTATAGGCTTTTCTTTACAGCATGTCACCCTCGGATTGAAAAACAGACCGTTTCCCACCTAAATAACATCTTGAGGCTTTAACTCCTTAAGGTGAAGATAATACTGTTAAATAAAAAAGTTAAAATTATTTTAAATTATTATTGAATTTTTAATTTTACTCTCTCTCTCTCTCTCTCTCTCTCTCTCTCTCTCTCTCTATATATATATATATATATATATATATATATATATATATGTGTGTGTGTGTGTGTGTGTGTGTGTGTGTGTTTTATTTTTAATTTTAGACTATAGTAATAATAATAATAATAATTTAATAACGGCATAGTTAGTTAAATTAGTAATAAATTCAGTTTAAATTTTTTTAAATAGTAACGATAATACTTTTTAAAAAATATAAAATGCATTATGAATATTTTACATTATTATTGCGATAGTATATTTTAATTTACAGCATAATAGTAATATTTCTATATTTCTATTTATCTTATTTTACATTTTATAATACACCTACTATTATTATTAATTATTATTATTTAATATAATAATTTATTTTACAGTACATTATTAATCTTAAAATAGTAATGCATTCCTGTTTTTTTTAATTAAATATTTTAGCATTATTATTTAAAAACAGAAATGTGTTTCTATTTTAAGATTAATATTGCACTGTAAAATAAATTATAATATTAATAATTCATTATAATAGTAGTAGTAGTATTATATAATTAAAATTGACATAACTATTGTAACATTAATATTATACTGTAAATTTAAATATTCAAAATAAAATGTAGTAATAAATTACTATATAATATATAAAAATACTATATAACTATATAATAAATTTAGCATTATTATTATTAATTACTAACATTATTAATATTTCAATAGTTGTCTCTTTTTTATTATATAATTCTATTACTACTACTATAAATGATTATTTAACATTATAATTTATTTTACAGTACAATACTAATCTTAAATAGTAACATATTTCAGCTTTTTTAATAATAATTCTAAAATATTTAATTTCTAATTATTATTATTATTATTATTATTAATGGTAGTAGTATTGAATAATATTAAATAAATATTAAATTATAAAATAATATTAAAGCAGTGTGAATGTAAAGTGGAGTGAAGTGAACTAAAGAGATTTGAGTCTTTAAAAATATTTACAGTTTTTTTTTTTACTGTAGTTCAAGTAAAAAAAGTTTTTTACAAGACGTCAAATCGCACAACCTTCCAAATTATGATAAATAAAAATATTGTAAAAGTTGATTTGTTACTCATCCTGGCATAATACCATCTGTATGTAATGTACATCCACCTATGAAGTGATGCTGACACAATGATCTACAGAGGAGGCGTGATACAGTAGATACGGTTATGCTCTGAGGATGTAAGTAAATGAAATGAGGAATTCCAGCCAGCGACCTGCGCGGCACCACAGTCTCAGGTCCAGACAACCGCCCGTGGACCGCATGCAAAGTGTCTTTGACTGCCCATTAAAGTCATTTGTACAGCAACAACCATAAAGAGCAGCAAAAATGTTCATGAAAAGGCTGTTTTATGCCATTAGACAGAAGTGTGAGAAAAGAGCTGCCTGGTTTAGCCTCGGTCTGTCTGCAGAGAGAACGAGTGAGAGTGTAACAAGAGACGCTTCCTCTTCGAGATGTCCCTGAAGTGAACTCCTTGACTGCATCGAGACATAATGGATTTGAAGTGTTTTAAGGTGTGTGTCGTTTCCCAGCTTGCTGTTCCTGTCATGTATTTTTGTTTGTCTGTGGCGCTGAAGTCATTGCAGCGGAGACACACTGATTTGTACACGGGAGGCTGGGTACAAGTGATGATCCCTAGATATCCTGCGGTTGTTGAACAAACTGCAGGTGGGATTTAGGAGGATAAGAAGAAAGGGTTGATAACACACATCTTTTTACTATATACTTGTTTCATTGATACTGTCTGAGGCATTTAAAGGGATATATCACCCACAAAAGGTCATTTTGTCATCGTTTTTTCACCCTCATGTTGTTACAAACCTCTATGACTGTTTTTTTTTTCACAAAAGGAGACATTTTGAATTACTTTATAGGAGCTTCCAGTGCTCCAAGGACACAAAAGCACCATAAAAGCATCATGATGTTGTCTGTTTGAGTTGTGCACTATCAGTGCTGGTCCTAGACTACTGGAAAAAAAGGGCGTTCATAATGCGTTCATTAAAACCCTAAAATGACCTTAATCTGTTCTTTTAGAGCAGTTTCACTGCTCAGTTTCAACGGTGATCAGTAATATAATAAAAATAATGACAAACAATAGGACAAATGCATAGATACACATGAAATAAAAAATGTAACCTTCTAAAACATAATACAGAAGGCTGGTAGGGACTACAACGAGCATTAGTGACATCACAAAGCCTCAAATTTACATAAACCCCGCCCCCACAAACACACAACAAAGGGGGCGGGGTCATGTTGGGCCGCTTTAGAGAAGAGGAAGAGTTGTTGTTGTCGAGTGTTGTTGATGCCGTCATTTTACGCCGGACCGCTTCACAAACGAGGGTCAGTTCAAGGAAAAAAGATGAACATGACGACACATGATCAACTCCACAGCAACTACATCAATTTATCCACTAACCGTTCAGAAACGTCTAAAAGTTGGAACTTCTTCCTGAGTCTCTCCATCAGTGTCGACTCCGGTTTGAACAATGTAAGGATGAACACCGTCGTCATTTTGTCTGCGTGAGATTCTCCAGCTTTGTTGTTGTTGAGCTGTTAAAGCTCCGCCCTCTTCTGGAAAGTGGACCGGGAGCAGCAAGTTTATTAGGCTGCTGTCACTTTAAGACAGAATGCATAGATCTAATAAACGAAGCAATGTCGCCCCCTGGTGGTTTGGGAGCTCTACACAGTTTGCGTACTTTCCGTACAGAGAGGAATATTCTAATCACATAATATTTAGTTCTTTTTTACTGATAATTTACCCCGCCAGTGGAAAATGTTGAATCATTGAGTCAGTCAGTTGAACCAAATCACTGAATCAAAGAAAAAAAAGATCTGACTCACACAATTGTTCTTTTGAGTTGGATCTGTTCAGTGAATCTTTTGATTCATTTAAACAGATTTCAATAAAATCATTTCAGTGAATAACGACTTAAATTTCTGTCTGTTAGGGTTGCATAAATATATAAAAAAATCACATTACTGTTCAGTAGTTTGGGCTGGTAGAATAAGTTGACATGTATTTGAAAAGTTACTTATAGTCAGTTGAATGTCTTGTTTGTTGGATAGTTTCAAAAATAAGGTTGAACATTGTTACTGACAATCCTCTTTTTTTCAGCGTGAGATTCTCCAGCTTTGTTGTTGTTGAGCTGTTAAAGCTCCGCCCTCTTCTGGAAAGTGGGCCGGGAGCAGCAAGTTTATTAGGCTGCTGTCACTTTAAGACAAAATGCATAGATCTAATAAACGAAGCAAGGTCGCCCCCTGGTGGTTTGGGAGCTCTAGGGAGGAGCGTATTCTAGAATCATTTAATATTTAGTTTCTTTTTTTACTGATAATTTTCCCCGCCGATTGGAAATGTTGAATCATTGAGTCAGTCAGTTGAACCAAATCACTGAATCAAAGAAAAAAAAGATCTGACTCAAACAATTGTTCTTTTGAGTTGGATCTGTTCAGTGAATCTTTTGATTCATTTAAACAGATTTCAATAAAATCATTTCAGTGAATAACGACTTAAATTTCTGTCTGTTAGGGTTGCATAAATATTAAAAAAATTACATTACTGTTCAGTAGTTTGGGCTCAGTAACATTTTTTTGAAAGGAGTCTCTTCTGCTCACCAAGGCTGCATTTAGTTGATAAAAAATTCAGTAAAAACAGAAATATTGTGAAATATTATTACAATTTAAAAGAATTGTAATATACTTAAAAAATTTAATTAATTCCTGTGATCAAAGCTGAATTTTCAGCATCATTAGAATCACACGATCCTTCAGAAATCATTCTAATATGCTAATCATTTTTAATTTCTTATTTATATCAACGTGGAAAACAGTTGTGCTGCTTAATATTTTTGAGGAAACCATTGATTCAGTATTCTTTGATGAATAGAAACAGCATTTAGTTGAAATAGAAATCTTTTGCAACATTATAAAATCTTTACTGTCACTTTTGCTTTTTAAAGTACTTTTATTGTGCGCGTGCCTGCGTAATATTCAGTAAATGATGATGATGACTCCTTTAACGCTGTGATAACTTTGGGCTGTCACACTTTTACCTCAAGTGATATGAAATGTCAACGCTTTTGTCAGCTTCGGCAGTCCGATCGGTCGCTCCAAAGGTTAATGAAGGTAAAACATCCAGCTTACAAGAGACCGGACATGAATTTGGAGAACACAGCCCACACATATCGGTCCCTCTCCAGGAATCTTCCTCACCGCTGTCCTCCTCATTGTTGCCAGATTCACTGCTGTGTGTTATTTCAGAGCAGAAGCATCGTGCTGAGACGGACAGCTTAAGTCCCTGTCAGACGCACACACGTTTCACTATTTCCTTCTCGCATTCACACATACGCACACGTGCACAGACAGCGATGGAAGCGCTCAGCCGGAGACTCAGGGCCGGGCCGGCTCAATATCACCCTCCTAGTGATATGGAAATAAAGACCAGCCAAGTGTGACAGCATTGGGCTTAGCGAGACACACGCGTACACAGGACATAAATACAGCTTTAACGGTAACACTCTCCTGCCTGTTTGGCGACAGGTTTCACGGAGGAAGACGGGCAAATGTGCGCAAGGCGACATGGTTCAGAGCTCCGCCGGCGCGTGCCGCGTTTGTGTCCGACAGCTTTTATAAGAGATGATTGTCCAGTGCACTGGACTGGATCAGTCTAGGATGCACCATTGGCTCTGTTACATCATTCACAGCTTTAGAACAGGCTTTTTATGTATATGTGTGAGAAAAATTGCAAAGACAGCCTGTTTCCTAAATTACAATTTTTTTAAACCGAACGAAGGCCAAAATAAAATTATTTCCAAGATCTTGTATTGTTGACAGCATCTTTTTCCGCACCTGATTTTAGAGTTGTACAAACCTGATTTAGGGTCAGTACTTCTCACAATAAATATTGTTCCACAGTAGAGAATATTGCCGGCAAAATCCCTGGAAAGATCCTCAACAGAAACACAAATGCAAACTGCTCTTGTATGAATTATGTGTTTGTGCTGCAAGCAGATTTTACTTCACAAAACTAAAACACCATTTTAATCAATAGAATAAAAAGTACACATGTTTTTTTTTTAGAAACCAGAAAAAATAAACTGCACAATTTGGAGAATGTTTTTGTGGAATGGAGCGAGTTAGCTTTGACAGCCTATAAAATGCATTTTGTAAAATCGTTTTGTGTGTGTTATTTATGACTGTATGGCCTTTAATGTGCTGTTTTGATGTTTGTCCACTGTGGGCAGTGTGGTCAAGTCAAGTCACCTTTACTTAAATAGCGCTTTTTACGATGCGAATTGTGGCAAAGCAGCTTTACTGTAATAATTGACATAATTTTTGTCATTGTGTCATTGTGCAGCTTATTCTATATATTATTGATTCATTCCGTTGCAAATATCAGTAGTTATTAGTCTAGTTAATTTATGTACATCAGCACTGGAGAAAACAGCGACGTAATCGTCCGGCTCGGCTCAGTTCGCATACAACGGCGCCAATGCAGGCATATCAAAAACACTGAATGAATATCAAGTGTCCCCGACCAAGCAAGCCAAAGGCAACAGCGGCAAGGAACCAAAACTCCAACAAATGGAGAAAAAAACCTTGGGAGAAACCAGGCTTAGTCGGGGGGTCAGTTCTCCTCTGGCCAACAGTGAACACTTGTCCGATACTCAGGCAGAGTTACGGGTCATTAAACCGATTTGGAATCGCAACAGTCAAAATATTTAATCCAGTTCCATCTAGATCTTTTTGATCACGCCGGTATGGGACGGTTTGTTGTGGTGTAGTAGTCAAAGCTCTGATTGGCCATCAGATACGTCTGTGATTGGATGATCAACACTTTAAAAACACGTTGTAAATGCACATCGTCAAGCGCTTACACAGATGTGACACACGGAAGTGTTTGCAGGCATTTATCAATGGACCGGTCCTGTTTATTTTGTTATTAAAGTTACACTCGCTGGTGGGAACCTCCTTCCCTGAGTCTTGAACTTTATGTACAAATATATTGTATATATATATATATATATATATATATATTATTCTCCTTACTGGCATTTTTTAAGTCAGGTCACGACCCAGTGTTGTAACATGCATTTAATTTAAAGTTTTCTTTAATCTTTTGGGCTTTTGCGTTTGGGCTGCTGTATTTTATAGTATGCCGAATATACAATATTCACTACAATACTGTACTCACTGTATATACAGTATACAATAAGTATCCACCTTACTTACTATACTTTTTTACATAACTGCAAATTTTGTTTACCGTGTACATTATACGTTTTTTTTTTTCTCCATAACTAGATGCTCTGGATTCTGTCTTCATGTTTGTTTATGCCGTGTCTAATGAATGATCTGGAGTGTTTATGTATATTGACTGGCTGTGTGTGTATGATCTGGAAGCCATGTTTGATTTTGAGCGCAGGTGAAGTGCTTTTGAGCCGATTGTTTGATTTTGCCAGGGGTTTTGTGAGAGTAGTTTGAAGAGTCGGAAAATAATATGGAAGTATTTTGAGTCACTCTGAATTTATGTCAGTCTTTTTTTTATCTTATATGCCAAAAGAAAAACCAAATCTAATAGTAGTTACATAATCCTGAATTTAAGGATCCACTCAGAGAGAGAGAAAGAGTGTGTGTGTGTGTGTGTGTGTGTGTGTTGGTGTCAGAGGGCGTTTAATTGTGGAGGAACATAGACGAATTGAATTTGAAATGAGATGTGCGGCGGCAGCTGTCCAGCTACAGTAACGCGTGATCAAATGAAACCAGCAGACGGGGAGATGTCAGCGGCGTCTTGACCGGCCTTACACCTGCACCTGCTCTCTGGACACTTCCATTCAAACACCATTTAATAAATGAGAAGGTGGCCGCTAAATTATGCATAAAATATGACGGCACGGCAACAGCAGCACACGGATGTGTCACTTTTGATCGGTTCTGTTTCTAATTTGTTCTTATTTTTTAGCGATGATGGAAACTGCGTATGTGAAAGGCCATGTAAATTACTGATGTGTAATTTATGTATTTGTGTGTGAAAATTCACAGAATTATGTGGAAAACCCACCACCAAGTTTCTGGAGTGTTGTGAGTGTTCTGAGTGGTTGCTATGTGGTTTCTAGAGTGTTCTGAGTGGTTGCTATGTGGTTTCTAGAGTGTTCTGAGTGGTTGCTATGTGGTTGCTAGAGTGTTCTGAGTGGTTGCTATGTGGTTTCTAGAGTGTTCTGAGTGGTTGCTATGTGGTTGCTAGAGTGTTCTGAGTGGTTGCTATGTGGTTGCTAGAGTGTTCTGAGTGGTTGCTGTGTGGTTGCTAGAGTGTTCTGAGTGGTTGCTATGTGGTTGCTAGAGTGTTCTGAGTGGTTGCTATGTGGTGTCTAGGGTTTGGCTGCTACATGGTTGCTAGGGTGTTCTGGGTAGTTGTGGTTTGTAGGGTGTGGTTAGTTGGTTGCTGAGTTTTCTGAGGGGTTGTTTTGTGGTTGCTGGAGTGATCTGGATGTTTTTTTTGTTGTTTCTGGGGTGTTGTTGCTAGGGTGTTCTAGGTGGTTGCTAGAGTGATCTGGGTAGTTGCTAGGGTTGTATAGGTGGTTGCTATGTTATTGCTAGAGTTTTCTGAGGGGTTGTTATGTGTTTGCTAGAGTGTTCTGGATGTTTTTTGTTGTTGTTTCTGGGGTGTTTTTGCCAGGGTGTTCTGGGTAGTTGCTCTGTTGTTGCTAGGGTGTTCTGGGTAGTTGCTCTGTTGTTGCTAGGGTGTTCTGGGTAGTTGCTTTGTGGTTTGTAGGGTGTGGTTAGTTGGTTGCTGAGTTTTCTGAGGGGTTGTTATGTGTTTGCTAGAGTGTTCTGGATGTTTTTTGTTGTTGTTTCTGGGGTGTTTTTGCCAGGGTGTTCTGGGTAGTTGCTCTGTTGTTGCTAGGGTGTTCTGGGTAGTTGCTCTGTTGTTGCAAGGGTGTTCTGGGTAGTTGCTTTGTGGTTTGTAGGGTGTGGTTAGTTGGTTGCTGAGTTTTCTGAGGGGTTGTTATGTGTTTGCTAGAGTGTTCTGGATGTTTTTTGTTGTTGTTTCTGGGGTGTGGTTGCTAGGGTGTTCTGGGTGGTTGCTAGAGTTTTATGGGTACTTGCTCTGTTGTTGCTAGAGTGTTCTGTGTAGTTGTTAGGGTGTTATATGAGGTTGCTATGTGGTTGCTGGAGTTTTCTGAGGGGTTGTTATGTGGTTACTAGGGTTTTCTGGGTAGTTGCTCTGTTGTTGCTAGGGTGTTCTGGGTGGTTGCTAGAGTTTTCTGGGTAGTTGCTCTGTTGTTGCTAGGGTGTTCTTGGTGGTTGCTATGTGTATCCTAGGGTGTTACCTGGTTGCTAGATTGTTCTGGGTAGTTGCTAAGGTGTTATAGGTGGTTGCAATGTGATTGCTAGAATTTTCTGTGGGGTTGCTATGTGGTTGTTTAAGTGTTCTGGATGGTTGCTTTTGCGGGTTCTTGGGTGTGGTTGCTATATGGTTGTTAGGGTGTTCTGGGTGATTGCTATGAGGCTGCTAGGGTGCTCTGGGTGGTTGCTAGGGTGTAGTTGCTATATGGTTGTTAGTGTGTTCTGGGTAGTTGCTATGAGGTTGCTAGGGTGTTCTGGGTGGTTGCTAGGGTGTAATTGCTATATGGTTGTTAGTGTGTTCTGGGTAGTTGCTATGAGGTTGCTAGGGTGTTCTTGGTGGTTGCTAGGGTGTGGTTGCTATGTGTATGCTAGGGTGTTTTAGAATCTAGGTGGTTGGTAGAGTCATCTGGGTGGTTGCTATGAGATTGTTAGGGTGTTCTGGGTGGTTGCTAGGGTGTGGTTGCTATATGGTTGTTAGGGTGTTCTGGGTTATTGCTAGAGTGTTCTGGGTAGTTGCTATGAGGTTGCTAGGGTGTTCTGGGTGGTTGCTAGGGTGTGGTTGCTATGTGTATGCTAGGGTGTTTTAGAATTTAGGTGGCTGATAGAGTGTTCTGTTACTTGTTTTGTGGTATGATGTTCTAGCTGGTTACTTAAGCAGACACGATTGTAATTGAAATTTAAATTTGTTGACACTAACAGTTGAAGCCCTAGTATGCATACTGCAGAAATAGAGCAAGCAGTGTGGTGGAATGCTATTCTGAGCACAGCCTTACACTGTGTCCACAGCATCAAGGTTTGAATGAATATCCTTGGTTTACACCAAATGCAGAACATGCTTTCTTTTTTGATAAGAGCCTAAGTTACACTTTTGTGTAATGACTCTTGGCTGAAAGAAACGGGAGTCCATCTCTCCACACACCATCCCATCATCAAGCAGTAATGTGGGTTTAAGCACCAGTGGATCCACCAGTTCACTCACGTGTCTCAAATTCCGTTCTCCACAGGCGATTGGATTCTCATGGTAACATCATCCATCATGCAGCGACTAACTCTGGCATCTCTCTCCCAGTCTGTCCACATCTTGACAGTTTAGCTCCATGCATCATGCACGTGTGTATCAACACGCCTCCACATTGTCATGCTCATCTCTCGCGCCATCCCTGCCTCATATGTTCACCGCTTTCATTCCCTCCCACCCCACTGCTTCATCCTTCCCTTCAGTCATCCATCCTTCTTCCTCTAAATAATTTCTCATTTTCTCCCATCTCACAGCACGTTGCTACTTTGCACATTGATATAGAGTTCTGTTTATGGGTGTTGCGCGTATCAGCTATTTTCAACCAGAAGGTTATCTGGGTCATTCATGTGTTTAAATCAACAAAATTTCAGAAACTTCCCTAGCTGACTGAGTAATCCACCATTTTGAATGGGGGTGTCAAAATTAAAATTTTCGCCTGAGATTTGGATCCAAATTAGAGGGGTGTAAAAATGATTCATTTTTACACAGAGATTGGTAGATCTGTTAGTAAAATATATTGACTTTCGCAATCTTTGTTGCATTATACACCAATAGTGACAGTTCAAAAATGGAACATTTTTTGGCACAAAGTTTACATGCCTGTAAATCAAGAATATTAAAATTATCTTAATATCCTTCTAGATTCTCATTCTTAATAAATTTTCTTTTGTGATCTTTATTTTTACGGCCATACATGGTTCAATCCCAATCCCATAGATCTCAATGTGGCTCCATGTTCAAATTGTTGAATTTTACCCATTTTCAATGGTCGAAAACCAAATATGTGTAACTTTTCAAACAGCGGATACTAATTGTGTTTAAAGAAGAATGTCTGAATAGCAAATAATATTGAAACTAGGAATGTGTCTTGTTTTCCTCTGTCAAAACAATTGCACACAACATACCTCTCATACCTGTTACATGTATAGTCTTGTCTCCCCTCTTCTTTGTGGTTTTTGGTTTGTCCCGTGACCTGGTTTTTCCCGTGACCTAGTTTCTCCCCAGTTTGTGTAATTAGTAATGTCATTCACCTGTGCCTTATTAATCACTCCTCATGTGTTCGTGTATATATACTCCCCATGTCTTTCAGTCCTTTGTCCGATCTCGTCAATGTGTACGTGTTTTCTAATCTGTGTTAAGAGTTTCTTCAGTAAAGTACCTGTTTCCTGTGAATCCTGATCTCCGTGAGTTTATTCCCCGCGAGTTTATTCCCCGCGTTACGTGACAGATGACAGAACTAAAACTCGAAACAAAGACCACATGTTACACTAGACAGGACTGAAGGAACAGATCAACAGACATAACTATGACAATACCAAAATATACCTCAACATATCTCAGTTTACCTCAACGTACCAAAATATGCCTCAATATACCTTTCAACATACCAAAATATACCTCATTGTACCAAAAAATGCCTCAATATACCTCTCAATGTACCAATATATACTAAAATATACCTCTCGACATACCAAAATATATTTCAATATGCCTCTCAACATACCAAAATATACCTCAAAATACCTCAGACTACCTCAACGTACCAAAATATGCCTCAATATACCTTTCAACATACCAAAATATACCTCATTGTACCAAAATATGCCTCAATATACCTCTAGATGTACCAAAATATACCTCATTGTACCTCAACGTACCAAAATATGTCTCAACATACCTTTCAACATACCAAAATATACCTCATTGTACCAAAATATGCCTCAATATACGTCTAGACATACCAAAATATACCTCATTGTACCTTAACGTACCAAAATATTCCTCAATATACCTCTCAACGTACCAAAATATACCTCATTGTACCTCAACGTACCAAAATATACCTCATTGTACCTCAACGTACCAAAATATGCCTCAATATACCACTCAACGTACCAAAATATACCTCATTGTACCTCAACGTACCAAAATATACCTCATTGTACCTCAACGTACCAAAATATGCCTCAATATACCTCTCAACGTACCAAAATATACCTCATTGTACCTCAACGTACCAAAATATGCCTCAATATACCGCTCAACGTACCAAAATATACTTCATTGTACCTCAGCATACCAAAATATGTCTCAATAAACCTCTCAACGTACCAAAATATACCT
The DNA here is from genome assembly GCA_037194245.1 of Opsariichthys bidens. Lineage (NCBI taxonomy): Eukaryota > Metazoa > Chordata > Actinopteri > Cypriniformes > Xenocyprididae > Opsariichthys > Opsariichthys bidens. The sequence continues at coordinate 30,707,297 of CM074280.1, read as the reverse complement.
CATTGTACCTCAACGTACCAAAATATGCCTCAATATACCGCTCAACGTACCAAAATATACCTCATTGTACCTCAGCGTACCAAAATATGTCTCAATAAACCTCTCAACGTACCAAAATATACCTCATTGTACCTCAACGTACCAAAATATGCCTCAATATACCTCTCAACGTACCAAAATATACCTCATTGTACCTCAACGTACCAAAATATGTCTCAATAAACCTCTCAACGTACCAAAATATACCTCATTGTACCTCAACGTACCAAAATATGCCTCAAGATACCTTTCAACATACCAAAATATACCCCATTGTACCAAAATATGCCTCAATATACCTCTCAATGTACCAATATATACCTCATTGTACCTCAGCGTACCAAAATATACCTCAATATACCTCTCAATGTACCAATATATACCTCATTGTACCTCAGCGTACCAAAATATGTCTCAATATACCTCATCGTACCAAAATATGCCTCAATATACCTCTCAATGTACCAAAATATACCTCATTTTACCTCATTGTACCAAAATATGCCTCAATATACCTCTCAATGTACCAATATATACCTCATTGTACCTCAGCGTACCAAAATATGTCTCAATATACCTCATCGTACCAAAATTGCCTCATTATACCTCTCAATGTACCAAAATATACCGCATTGTACCTCATTGTACCAAAATATGCCTCAATATACCTCTCAATGTACCAATATATACTAAAATATACCTCAATATGCCTCTCAACATACTAAAATATACCTCAACACACCTCACTCTACCTCAACGTACCAAAATATGTCTCAATATACCTCTCAACGTACCAAAATATACCTCATTATACCTCACAACATCCAAAAATATACCTCAGTATACCTCAACATACCAAACTATTACTCAACATACATCTCAACATACCAAAATATACCTCAATGTTCCTCAACATAACAACATACTTCAATGTACCAAAATAAACATCAACATGCATCTCAACTCACCAAAATTTTAATTTTGACCCCCTCTATAAAATAGTGGATTTCTCAGTAAATATACATCCATGACAGTTAATATTTTGACTTTTTTTCTTCTTTTATTCTTTTATCTTCTTTCATTTGTTTGACCAGAAAAAAATCAAACATTTTGATTGGAACCTTTTGTTGTGTTGACATTGAATGCTTTATATAAAAGTGTGCAGAGATACGTTTTTTGTCTGTGCTGTACTGAAGTGGAGATCTTTCTAGGTGGCTGTTGGCACGCTGAGTGGCGGCTGATGTCACAGCGGCGGTGAGCTGTCAGGCCACATGAGTGTCAGGCCCACGGGCTGAGGAGTGTTTCATCTGTATCTTCAGTTCAGAGCAGGACACTCAAACAGCTCCGAGGAAACAAACACACATATGTACATTGATACAGTAAACACCTCATTAGTGTATGTGGTTCTGCTAGTATGACAACTACAAATAACCTGCCTGAAGGCCACAAAATCACATGGCCACAGGTTTATATACTCTGTGTAATATGCATTATTAATCATAACCTACATTCATAGATTCTTGAATAATAGATTCTGGCCGTTTTACTGTAGATTATCATAACAGAAAGACTTTTTTTATTAATCAGTATCTCCAGAAAAACGCAGATTTTTTTTGTGTGTGATTGTTGCGGGCAAAATCCTTTATTTTGCGGCACGTTTTCTTAAAAAATGCAATGGAATATGCCGGATATTTTATGCGATGAAATCGCGGGAATTTGCAAAAATTGCGGTTTGATGCAAAAGAGGGAAAAAGGGTGATTCCCAACCTCTCTCGACTCTTCCTTCATGTCAAGAGTCATTTCTGATCACTTCAAGATACTGAATCACAGAATATTGAAGTTCTCATTCAGACCTTCATGAACACATGAATCAAACTCACAAAACATTGAGTCAAACGAGTTCTGTCGCTTCACAAAAGGAAAATTCAGCAACTTCTGTAAAAATGAGTAAATAAAATATAAAAAAATAAAATGTGTGCTTCCTGTTTTACAGAGGTAGCGATACAAAACACACATCTTCTGTTAAATGAAGAGCTTCCAATCTCTGACGGCAACGTGAATTATTTCACACACTACTAATATACAGCGTCGTCTGCGATGCAAAATAATTGGCCCCCACTGTCATGTGACACACCGGGAAACTGCTTCACGCGCTCTTTTGCGCTTATTTTTGTTGGCAAATGCGTTCTTCATCACGGTTTCACCGCGTCATTACGTCACTTCATAAGGTTCCCATGGCAATAGGGAGAAAATAATGGCGCTTTACTTGTATTTTTCAACTTTCTGCTAAGATATATGTGACTTTTTTGCAACGAAAATACAGGAAATCATGCTAACCCCATATAATTTGCTTGCTGAAATCGGCAATTTATGCGGCGAATTTGAAAAAATGCGACCCCCGCATAAATATGCGGACTTTGGCCGATTATGCACGAAATCAAGCGATCGCATAATCGCGTTTTTCTGGAGGGACTGATTAATAATAATAATAATAATATCTCTCTCTCCGAGTTTATTCAGCAAGTATGCATTAAAGGGTTAGTTCACCCAAAAATGACATTTCTGTCATTAATTCCTCACCCTCATGTCGATCAAAACCCCTTCGGAACACAAATTAAGATATTTTTGATGAGCAAGCTAATTAACACTTTCAATGCGCAAAAAGCTGCTAAAACATCTTTAAAACAGTTCAGTTGAATGCGATTTTATTCAACAATTTTCCACGTTGTAAACACAGTGCGGTGCTTCCACGTTCTGCGTCAGAACGCCGGCCCGTTATTGGCTGTCCCGGACTACATCCAAAATCGTGCTGTAGTCCTGGAGGCTGGCAGCCCACTTTTTCACCCTCACAGTTGGGTAGGTGTGGCGAAGAGAGACCCTGTTACATGGATTCATTAAGACAGCAGGGCCACACCGGGCCACTGAGCACGTCCAGGCGATCCCACTGTGAACTGAGAGGAGAAAGTGTTATTATAGGATCTTTCTAGATTTATCTCCAGTAAAGAAAGCCATCCCGAAAGAGCAATAAAAACGTTTCTCTGGGGAGCGAGCAAAAAGACAAAGTCTACTGTCCAATGAAACATCTCAGCGATTTTTAACCGCAAAAAGCCAATGGGGATGTTTTTAGCCTGTTGCTAAAAATGTCGCTTTGATATTCTGGTTCCAGTGAATCCACAATTCCAAACGCCCATGTGCTTAAAACCTAAAAAATGCTTCCTCCCACACACGCATCCTCGACACTTCTTCACCATCCTCACAATTATCAGCGCGATTTGCTGCTCTGAAGAGCGCTGGCTACTCTAATGATGCTCTGCCGAGTTTGTTCCTCTGCTTGTCGCGCACACTCTCTCTGACATTTGTTTCAGAGGAATTATATCGCCTTTCTGCTGTGTGGCCGAACGGCCAGTAATGATGATGATAACTGCAGACTCATGTAGAATGGCTCTTGAATTAATGATTGGTGGGTGCTTGGAAGCATTACTTCAAAGTAAATGTCAGGAAAACATTTGAACAGTTGCCAAAAGTCCCTATAGGAAGGAATGACAACTTTCACAGCGTTGGTATGCTTTGGGAACTGACCTCGACAGGTGCAGACGCATGAAATCATACCAGCCAATGGCAGAATTGAGCATTTTTTTTGCTATGATTGTGGCTTTTGTTGTATATTTGTGGCAAGCACTGCAAGTCATTTTGAGATTATCTGTGCTACTGCATTTTCACATATATGGCATGATTTTGTTCCTTTTGTTTGTTTGTTTGTTTTGTTTTGTTGAGGGATATTCCGTGTGATGTGCAGACGTAATACTTTTACACTACAGTTTTTTTTTTCTGAATGCTTATATAACGTTCAGGATAATGCTGAGAGAGCCATTCTGTGCTGTAATGTCAGCGTGTCAATTAATTCAAGCTATATTCTCACATACCCAAATCTATATAGTCTATTGTCTCAGATAAACTTAATAATCAAACTTTCACAACAGTGTGCAAATATCCACATCACTATGATCAGACGCAGCGTGGATGGCGTCAGGATGTTTGTTTCAAAGGTATTTCCAACTTTTTTTTTTTGCTTCTAAACAAAGAAAAAAAATCACTGTGAGTACATCAGGGGCATTGAATCACATTTAATAAGTTGCAAGTGCAATAATAAGTTGCTGGCTGCAGTTCATTTAACGGCCACCGATGTCGCTAATAACAAGGGTTTCTGAATTCTACATACAGCCCCTTTAAAGCACATTCTTGGCTAAACATGTGCCGGTATACGGTAATACGATCACGATAATGAACGGCATTGTTATCGTGGGCAATTCAAAATACCGTGAATAATTAAACATTAAGAATTATTCCGGTTTTTAGCATGCATTTTAAAAATACTTTACCCATCAACTCTTTGAAACGCACAACACCGCGGTATACTGCATCAAAGAGGATGCAAACAAGCACAACGCATGAGAAGCACATGGCAGATCAAGTGAAAATTCACTTTTTGAGAGCAGACGGCACTGATAGAACGGCATAAATGCAGCGGTTACCCCAGTTACCTTTGGAAACAAAGCAGCTGAGCTACAGCTACTACAGTATTACATGTGTTTACAGCACCAAATACGTAAAGACTTAAGGATATTTATTTTTTCTCTCTTTTGAGACTTCAACAAGGATGCAAATTTGTTTGATCAAATATACTGTAAAAACAGTACTATAAAAATTTGTTTTCAAATATAAATTAACCTTTTTCAATTTGAATATATTTTAAAATGTAATTTATTCCCGTGATTAAAGTTGAACTTTCATCATCATTACTCCAGTCTTCAGTGTCACATGATCCTTCAGAAATCTAATATGATGATATGCTGCTGTAATGAATCCGCTCTGTCTTTCACCCACTTGCCACCAGAGGTCGCCCTTCCACATCATGGACTCTATTTATGGACTACATTTCCCATAAGCCCCTCACCCAGTCACCCAAGTATTGTTAATAACTGTATTGGATTACCGAGCGTATTTTCCTTGTTTTGTATGCCCGTTTCCTGATCCTGCCTGTTTTCCCGTTTTGCTCTTTATCTTCCTACCTTTTGACCATTTGCCTGGATTATCACTACGAGCCTGCCTCTTCTTTGCCACTACTGTTTGCTGTTGAGTTGACCATTGCCTGTCTGACCATGTCTTTGAATAAAGCTCGCACTTGGATCCCATCCTTTGACAGCTGCTCAGAAACATTTATTATTATTATTATTATTCTCAATGCTGAAAACAGTTGGGCTGCTTAATATTTTTGAGTAAACTATAATATATTTTTCTGGATTCTTTGATAAATAGGAACTTTAAAAGAACAGCATTTAGGTAAAATTATAATTTTTTTAACGATTTTTCATGTTTGTAATGTCACTTTTGATGAATTTAAAGTGTCCTTGAAGAATAAAATGATTCATTTCTTTAAAAATATATATTTTGAATGTTTGTTTGTGTATATATGCACCTGCCTTAAAGAGATGTTTTTGCAAATGCTGGCAGAAGCTCAAAAGAGCTTGATCTAATATCAGATCAATGCTATCTCAAAGCTCCTTTATCTATCAGAAACTAAAAGCAAGTTAATAGCATCCATGCGTTGATGTTGTGTTGTTGTTGTTGTTGTTCTGTGGAGAGACTTAGTGCTCAGATTTTGATGGTGGTGAGTCTAGATGTGCGCATGTGTTTTATATTTATATTTTTTATTTTTACTAGATTAAAGGGCTAGTTCAGAAAAAACATTCATTTTGTTTCAAATCTGTATTATTTTATTTTTTAAGTGGAAAATATTTCCTTTTTTTTTTTTCATTTTAATTTGTTAAAGTCCCGCTCGCTCCTGCTCCACTTCAGACTACAGTAACCTTAATAATCTCATCCGTGAACATGATTTCTGCCCGAGTCTCATCCCGATTCTTTTCCACCAGCTGTGAGGTGAAGACCACATGTCCCAAGATTCCTCGCTCAAACTCGCCGTCATCAAGCTACGCCTTTGTTTTGAATAGGCGACCTCTAGTGGACGAAAAACTACATAGTGCACCTTTAATTTAGTAACTGAGGTTGATTATCGATATTGCATTGAAGGTTTAGTCCTTCCTTCCCTGACCAAAAAATAACTTATTTTTCTCTATTTCTACTTTTGAATGTTTTCTATATTTAAGAGACTCTATTTTGTGTTCCATTCATTGATGTTCTCTATCATTCTCTCAGTGTTAAATAATGTCATAATGTTTGGATGGTAACACTTTAAAATACGGTTCATTTGTTCATGTATTAACTAACATGAACTAACCAAGAGCGATACATTCGTTACTGTATTTATTAGTCTTTGTTAATATTAGTTAATAAAAATTCAATAAAAATGTTACTTCACACTGCATTAGCTATGTTAACAAATACAACTCTTTTTTTAATTAGTAAATGTTAACATTAACAAAGATGAATAAATGCGGTAGGAGTGCAGTTCATTATTATGCTAACTAGAACCTGATGTAATTGTCATGGTACTTTCCTGTAGGTCACTTTGGTAAGAAACCGCCAAGAAAATGAATATGAATGCAAACGCAATCATTTTGTTTTGCTTTTAGTCTAATGTGGACCTTGGTATCACAATAGAACCTCTGAAACACGCTTTCAAAGGTCACAACAACCTTAGCAGAGTGTGCTGGATAAAATCTGATGCTTGCGCCATCCAACCCTGCGGGAGACGTTAATGCGGTGAAGGCTGAGATGACCTCCTGAACTTCCACCAATGGAAGGAGTTTAGATGTAAAAACCTTAGGCTGCATCTCTTCCAAGTTGCCCTACGGATACTCGTTCATGCTTATGTAAAAATCCACGGGAAACCTTGGATATTGCATAATTGATATGGTGGGAGGAAACATATAGGGGCTTGGGATGTGCACACTGATGTGCAGCTGAAGGGAATATTGGCAGTGGCGTCTAGTGAGAAAAAATGTTAATTTTTAACTTAAAAGGGCTATATGTGAGAAGTTTCATGTATTAATCACTTTTTGTATTGCCAATATGTGAACAGCTTGTAATGAAACTTTAAAAACAAGGCCTTCCCTGACCTCCTTTCAAAGCCTGTAGATTTTTATGTGAAGGACTCGCCATGAAAATCCAAAGGATGTGACATTTAACTCCGGAGAACTTCTCTTTCATTCAATGACACATGAAATGAATGCTTATATAATGTTCAGGATAATGCTGAGAGAGCCATTCTGTGCTGTAATGTCAGCGTGTCAATTAATTCAAGCTATATTCTCACGTAGCCAAATCTATATAGTCTATTGTCTCAGATAAACTTAATAATCAAACGTTCACAACAGTGTGCAAATATCCACATCACTATGATCAGACGCAGCGTGGATGGCGTCAGGATGTTTGTTTCAAAGGTATTTCCAACTTTTTTTTTTGCTTCTAAACACTAATCACTGTGAGTACATCAGGGGCATTGAATCACATTTAATACGTTGCAAGTGCAATAAGTTCATGGCTGCAGTTCATTTAACGGCCACCGATGTCGCCAATAACAAGGGTTTCTGAATTCTACATATAGCCCCTTTAAAGCACATTCTTGGCTAAACATGTGCCGGTATACGGTAATACGGTCACGATAATGAACAGCATTGTTATCGTGGGCAATTCAAAATACCGTGAATTATTAATTAAGAATTATTCTGGTTTTTAGCATGCATTTTAAGAATACTTTACCCATCAACTCTTCAAAGAGGATGCAAACAAGCACAACGCATGAGAAGCACATGGCAGAACGAGTGGAGATGCGTTGAATGAAAATAAAAATTCACTTTTTGAGAGCAGACGGCACTGATAGAACGGCATAAATGCAGCGGTTACCCCAGTTACCTTTGTAAACAAAGCAGCTGAGCTACAGCTACTACAGTATTACATGTGTTTACAGCACCAAATACGTAAAGACTTAAGGATATTTATTTTCAAACTTAAATATTTTTATGTTTTGATTGATATATTGATTGAATTTGTTCTCATTCTTTATTGTTCAGTCACTTTACAATAAGACTCCATTAGTTATAAACTGATAATGAAAAATACTTCTAAAGCATTTATTATTCTTGATTAGCAATATTTTTGTCACTGTGTTAACGTTAGTTAATGAAAATATCTGAGTGAAGCTGCTTCTGGAATGAGAAAAAAATGTAGGGTGGATCTTCAGTTTGTCCATCTGCAATTGTTTGGATCAGGAATCCTGTATTTATTTCTAAATATTTGTCCTTGTAATACACATTAGAATAGTGCGTATTTCTTTACCTCCCTAGTATATGTGTAATGATGAGGCAACGGAGTAAGATCCAAATGCGAGATTATTTGAAAACGTGGTCAAACAGGCAACGGTCAATCAACAGCAAACAGGTAAATCCAAGGAAAGGCAGCAATTGTAAACAATAGGCAGGCAGGAGTTCAGGTCAGGCAGATATCAATCACAGTCCAGTATAACAAAGCAAGGATCGGGACAGGAAGCAAGAATCCAGCAACGAAAAACAGAAAAAACGCGACAAAGATAAATGCTACACACTGGGGAAATAACAAGACCTCGCACATGAGTGTGTGTGCGCGGGGTGTTTAAATAGTGCGATGTGATTAACAGCAGGTGTGGATGCAATCAGTCCAGGTGTGAAGGCTTATGGGAAATGTAGTATTTGTGTGTGAGTGAGTGAATGAAAGTCCAAGGTGGATTGTGGGAAATGAAGTCCAGTAGTGAGAGAAGCAGTTCAGGGTGGAGTGCCCACTAGTGGTGGTCACGGGCACTCCAGCTGATAACCCTGACAATATGGCTCAATTTTTTGTAAAGATGCTTCAGAATGAAATTTACTATGAAAAGAATGGATTTGAAAATGTGTCTCTATATTTAATAGTATTATATTTCAATAGCTAAGTCAAGTCACCTTTATTTATGTGGTACTCTATACAATAGAGCTTAGTGATAAACAGGTAAATAATTTAATAATGCAAACAGAATTCAATTCTGCTGTAAAGCAGCTTTAAAACGCAATACTAAACAATCATTATTCGGTTGGAATATTAGTGGGTTTAAAAAGCTAAGATGTTGTCTTTACACCATACACGGTGTAAATAGGCCTGTATAAAATGTATGTCTTTTTATTTTTGAAAGGGGTTCATCAGATCTGGTTCTCCTTGGCATAAAAAAGGAGGAAAGCAGTACTCCAAATTCTAAAGCAGTCTATATTCTGAAATGAAAACATTCTTCATTTTGTGATGATTAATTCAGCTATATTTTTGATTATCTTGATTCATTCAGGTCGCAAACTCTTAAAGTGACAGTTCAGTCAAATGTGAAAAAGTCTGTCGGCATTTAAATCATCATTTAAAGTGTTTTTCTCCGTGCATTAAAAATCAGTGGGGACCAAAACAACATTAGACCTCATTAACTTTTATTGTTTGGACAAAAAAAAATTAATTTCTCTCTCTCTCTGTCTTTAATATTGATTTTAAGGATCTAGATCAAGTTAGGTGTAAGTGAGACTTTCGAACGATTTTCTGTCATGTCACTCTGAACATAAGGAGATGGTTTCACGAGCAGCTTTTGTGGTCACTATAACCCCTCGGACACTGACCGTGTCATTCCAGTCATCATTACGGGAAGAGGAAATTACTCTTGCGGGACTTCTCTGATGGAGAAAAAATTCAGACAGGGTGTCAAAGAAATGATGACTGTCGCTGTCTTCTGTGTGTGTGTTTATGGTGGTGTATCATCACTCTTCAGACGGCATGTCTGTCTTGCCCTCCATGAGTCTGCCTGTCAATCTCCAGCTAGAGACGAGCCATATCTCCCAGCATTCCACACACCAGGTGCATTTGCCATCTCGCCAGCCGTTGCCGTGCCAACAGCACTTGTTTCTTCTTGCTTTCTTTCCCCGGGGACGAAAAGTCAAAGGCGGCTATTCGTCTCCCCCCTCTGGCAGCCATATTACTACAAACTCATCATAGGTCTATTAGTGCTGGACGCTTTCAGTTCCACTGTGACTTGTGATAACTGGAGGGCCGCCATTACTGTTTGCACACATTTGTGCTCCGATTTTTCTATGTTTTAGGGTTGAAAATCAAGAACTGGTTCTTGAATGTGTGTAGTTATCCCTTTAAAGCAACATGAAAAATGTTTCTAGCATTCATTTGGAAGTGAATTGTTCGCTTGAGTCATTATTTTATGATCATATCCAGCTAAAATATCTAACTAGAACCTTTGTGTTTTCTTAAATGGAACCTATAACGCCCCTTTCACCAGATGTAATATCAGTCTCTGGTGTCTCCAGAATGTGTGTGTGAAGTTTCAGCTCAAAATCCCCCACAGATCATTTATTATAGCATGTCAAATTTGCCCCTATTTGGGTGTGAGCAAAAACACGCCATTTTTGTGTGTGTCCCTTTAAATACAAATGAGCTGCTGCTCCAGAAGAGGGTGGAGCTTTAACAGCTCAACAACAACAAAGCTGGAGAATCTCACGCAGACAAAATGAGGAAAGTGTTCATCCTTACATTGTTCAAACCGGAGTCGACACTGATGGAGAGACTCAGGAAGACGTTTCTGAACGGTTAGTGGATAAATTGATGGAGTTGCTGTGGAGTTGATCATGTGTCGTCATGTTCATCTTTTTTCCTTGAATTGACCCTCATTTGTGAAGCAGTCCGGCGTAAAATGACGGCATCAACAACACTCGACTACAACAACTCTTCCTCTTCTCTAAAGCAGCCCAACATGACCCCGCCCCCTTTGTTGTGTGTTCTCAGGGGCGGGGTTTATGTAAATTTTAGGGTTTGTGATGTCACTAACCCGTAAAGAAGCTCCTTATAGGCCCCACCATCCATTTGTTGTAGTCCTTAAACAGAAAATATCTCTCTTTGCGTTGAACTTTGAGCGTCGTAACTTTGCAGATGTTGTTTCTGCTCAAACAGCAACATTACACACTAACTAAAGCTAAAAAAAAAGGCTTCTGACACTGTAATTCCTTGTAAATCCTGACTGGTTCATTATGACAGTATCTAGTTAAAGTTACACATTCAGAACAGAGTTTTGTTTGTATGGAGAAAAATAAAAAAAATGTTGATGTATTTGTTAAGAAACCATAATTGCAACAGTTTAATTCATTGAAAACTTATTCAATAGTGTTTTTACATGACGTTCGGTGATATTGTTAAAAAGTTTTGTTCTAAATATAAGTGGGATAGATAGATAGATAGATAGATAGATAGATAGATAGATAGATAGATAGATAGATAGATAGATAGATAGATAGATAGATAGATAGATAGATAGATAGATAGATAGATAGATAGATAGTCAGATAGATAGATAGATAGATAGATAGATAGATAGATAGATAGATAGATAGATAGATAGATAGATAGATAGATAGTCAGATAGATAGATAGATAGATAGATAGTCAGATAGATAGATAGATAGATAGATAGATAGATAGATAGATAGATAGATAGATAGATAGATAGATAGATAGATAGATAGATAGATAGTCAGTCAGATGATAGATAGATAGATAGATAGATAGATAGTCAGATAGATAGATAGATAGATAGATAGATAGATAGATAGATAGATAGATAGATAGATAGATAGATAGATAGATAGTCAGATAGATAGATAGATGATAGATAAATAGTCAGATAGATAGATAGAAAGATAGATAGATAGATAGATAGATAGATAGATAGATAGATAGATAGATAGATAGATAGATAGATAGTCAGATAGATAGATAGATAGATAGATAGATAGATAGATAGATAGATAGATAGTCAGATAGATAGATAGATAGATAGATAGATAGATAGATAGATAGATAGATAGATAGATAGATAGATAGATAGATAGATAGTCAGATAGATAGATAGATAGATAGATAGATAGATAGTCAGATAGATAGATAGATAGATAGATAGATAGATAGATAGATAGGTAGATAGATAGATAGATAGATAGATAGATAGATAGATAGATAGATAGATAGATAGATAGATAGATAGTCAGATGATAGATAGATAGATAGATAGATAGATAGATAGATAGATAGATAGATAGATAGATAGATAGTCAGTCAGATGATAGATAGATAGATAGATAGATAGTCAGATAGATAGATAGATAGATAGATAGATAGATAGATAGATAGATAGATAGATAGATAGATAGATAGATAGATAGATAGATAGATAGATAGATAGTCAGATAGATAGATAGATGATAGATAAATAGTCAGATAGATAGATAGAAAGATAGATAGATAGATAGATAGATAGATAGATAGATAGATAGATAGATAGATAGATAGATAGATAGATAGATAGTCAGATAGATAGATAGATAGATAGATAGATAGATAGATAGATAGATAGATAGATAGATAGATAGTCAGATAGATAGATAGATAGATAGATAGATAGTCAGATAGATAGATAGATAGATAGATAGATAGATAGATAGATAGATAGATAGATAGATAGATAGATAGATAGATAGATAGTAGATAGATAGATAGATAGATAGATAGTCAGATGATAGATAGATAGATAGATAGATAGATAGATAGATAGATAGATAGATAGATAGATAGATAGATAGATAGATAGATAGTCAGTCAGATGATAGATAGATAGATAGATAGATAGATAGATAGATAGATAGATAGATAGATAGATAGATAGATAGATAGATAGATAGATAGATAGATAGATAGATAGATAGTCAGTCAGATGATAGATAGATAGATAGATAGATAGATAGATAGTCAGATAGATAGATAGATAGATAGATAGATAGATAGATAGATAGATAGATAGATAGATAGATAGATAGATAGATAGATAGATAGATAGATAGATAGATAGATAGTCAGATAGATAGATAGATAGATAGATAAATAGTCAGATAGATAGATAGAAAGATAGATAGATAGATAGATAGATAGATAGATAGATAGATAGATAGATAGATAGTCAGATAGATAGATAGTCAGATAGATAGTCAGATAGATAGATAGATAGATAGATAGATAGATAGATAGATAGATAGATAGATAGATAGATAGTCAGATAGATAGATAGATAGATAGATAGATAGATAGATAGATAGATAGATAGATAGATAGTCAGATAGATAGATAGATAGATAGATAGTCAGATAGATAGTCAGATAGATAGATAGATAGATAGATAGATAGATAGATAGATAGATAGTCAGATAGATAGTCAGATAGATAGATAGATAGATAGATAGATAGATAGATAGATAGATAGATAGATAGTCAGATAGATAGATAGATAGATAGATAGATAGATAGTCAGATAGATAGATAGATAGATAGATAGATAGATAGATAGATAGATAGATAGATAGATAGTCAGATAGATAGATAGATAGATAGATAGTCAGATAGTTAGATAGATAGATAGATAGATAGTCAGATAGTTAGATAGATAGATAGATAGATAGTCAGATAGTTAGATAGATAGATAGATAGATAGTCAGATGATAGATCTATCTATCTATTCTATATGTATCTATTTTAGTATTTATTAATATTTTGATTGTTATTTTATTTTTACATCATTTTAAGTGCTTCAGTTTCTAATTTTAACTAGTTGACAAGGCAACATTGCTCCTTTTCATTTAGGTTTTTCCATTTAATGTTTATATTCTATTTTAGCCTCGGAAATCTCTCCGCTTTTCAGACTCCATCCATCAAAATACATATGTTAGACGCTTTTGCTATTATTATAATCTTGTTTGTGCTTCGGCTTTCTTTTGATCTGAAAATTCTTTAATAGTAAAAACGCTGCTTTATCTCATTGATTTTCCATCCTTTTATCTCCTCGCCGTTCTGAACCGAGTAAATACTGAATGTAATGCTTTACGGTACTTGTCTCAGCTCCTTCTTTGTTGTGTCCTTTCCTCATACACTCTTTTATGTTCTTTGTCTTTCCTCTATTATTTATTCCTAATCTCCACAGAACTGTAATGTTCTTGTATGAAACCATTTTTTAGCTTCCCACTGAGGACAAATGTCAGACTCTGCCTCAGTGTGAAATCACTAAAGCTCTGTTCCTAAACCCGTCCTCACTGAGCATCACAGCGTCCTGACTGAAATGGAAGCTCATGAGTGATTTGGGACACTATATATGCAGAGATTGCTGTTCGCTTTAAGCATAAAATGACCATATTAAAAAAAAAAGCCAGATTTTTTTCATTTTATTTAACTTTTTAGAAATGGTTGTTTGTATTTATTCAATTATGTTCAATATGTCTGTCATTTCATCCGCCATTAAACATAGATGTTTTAACCCCCCCCCCCCCCCCCCATGTACAATAATGCAATATTAGCATTAGTAAACATACATTATTATTCAAAAATTTTGTAAGATTCTTTTAAGAAAATGAATGCATTTATTAAGCAAAGATGATACATTGTTAAATTGATCAAAAGTGCCAGTAAAGTATTTGTACATTGTTTTTTAAACTTTCTAATCATCAAAGAATACTGAAGAAAAATTAATGCATTAGAACTTCAATATTTATCTTCGATATAATAACTTTACAATAAGGTTAATTTGTTAGCATTAGTTTATCTATAATTATTTGTTACTGTATTTATTAATCTTTGTTAATGTTAGTTAATAAAAATCCAGCTGATCTCTTGATTTTAATAATATATTAGTAAATGTTGAAATTAACATGAACAAATATTAATAATAGCTGTAGAAGTGCAGTTCATTATTAGTTATGTTAACTAATGTAGTTCACTAATGAACGTATTGTAATGATAATTAATGTTTCTTGGTCATCAAATCAGCATATTAGAGTGATTTCTGAAGGATCGTGTGACACTGGAGAATGATGCTGAAAATGCAGCTTTGATCACAGGAATAAATGACAGTTTAAAATGAACTAAAATAGAAAACAGTTATTTTAAATTGTAATAATATTTCACAATATTACCATTTTTACTGTATTTTTCATCAAATAAATGCAGGTTTGATGAGCGGAAGAGACTTCTTTCATTCAAAATCGTGTTGACCCCAAACTTTAGAACGATAGCATGCAATACATTTTATTTTAAAACATTTTTAATTTATATAATAAAAATATTTGCAAATTTTTAAATGGCTGTCACGGTGGTGTTGGTCGCGCTCTAAAAGCACGGTCTAAAGGGTATATTTTGTGTTATTACACATACGGTTGTGTACGCGCACAGTCAAGCCACAGCCTTGCAAAGTATACTTCATTTGACTCGTACGCATACACAGGCATTCGACACATGGATAGTTTTAGCAATCTCTTGCCACGAGTTACAACTCATGTAATCATCTTTGTATTCTTTCATGCTAGAATTGTACAAATGAGGGTTTTTCTAACCTCTTCGTGCGATCGCTCGTCTATGTAGGCCTCCACTGTCGCTGTAGCTTGCATGCGTTCCGGTCTGTTCTGTTCATGCCGTTTTTCTTCTACTACCTTGTGAATTGGGAAATGGTTGCCCCCTTGTGGATAAACTAATTACTGCAAAAAAATGAAATACGGTTGTCCAACCTGTAGACTCTGAAGATACGCTGTATTATAGTTACATAAATTTGCTCCAAAACTGTTGCAAATTGACTTTATTGGCGATAAATATGAATAAAACCAAGGAATTAATCATTAAGAGGAATAAACTAGATTTTATTGAAGAGTTAGAACCCTTGATACTTGATGGATATCAAATTGAGATGGTTGGAACATTGATTGATAGTGAATTGACATTTGCTTAAAAACAGGCACAGGGTTGGGGAGTAACGAAATACAATATTACAGTTCCATCTGAAAAGTGTTTTAGATTAGCAAAGTGATTACTTTGAGTTTTAATGTCATTTAAACAGCGATTGGTGATTCTCTGACTCTGACCGTCTGGAAAAGAGGAGTTCAGTTTCATCAACATTTTAATACTTTTAAGAGGATCATAAAAATATTATTATTTTATTCAGTTCTGTCCTGAACAAGACAAAATGACTGAATTGATAAAAAAATTGCCCAATTTAACTGTCCTGTCATGAGCTGATGATCCACGACTGTTTTCATGTTTTGTGAGTCATTTTATAATTCACTCGTCACTGTGACTTTTTCTCACAATTAGTTTTTTTCCTTTGCAATTGTGAGTTTGTGTTTCACAGTTCTGACTTCTTTTTCTCAGAATTGCGAGATTTAAACTCACAATTGCAAGTTATAAAGTCAGAATTGGGAGATATAAACTTGCAATAGTGACTTTTTTTCTTGCAATTGTGAATTTAGTATGTGAGTTTATATCTCATAATTCTGACTTTTTTCAATATTTTCAGTTTATATCTCATAATTCTGACTTTTCTCAATATTGTGAGTTTATATCTCATAATTCTGACTTTTCTCAATATTTTCAGTTTATATCTCATAATTCTGACTTTTTTCAATATTTTCAGTTTATATCTCATAATTCTGACTTTTCTCAATATTGCAAGTTTATATCTCATAATTCTGACTTTTCTCAATATTGTCAGTTTATATCTCATAATTCTGACTTTTCTCAATATTTTCAGTTTATATCTAATTTTTTTTTACTTTTCTTAATATTGTGAGTTTATATCTCATAATTCTGACTTTTTTCAATATTTTCAGGATATATCTCATAATTCTGACTTTTCTCAATATTGTGAGTTTATATCTCATAATTCTGACTTTTTTCAATATTGTCAGTTTATATCTCATAATTCTGACTTTTTTCAATATTGTCAGTTTATATCTCATAATTCTGACTTTTTTCAATATTTTCAGTTTATATCTCATAATTCTGACTTTTTTCAATATTGTCAGTTTATATCTCATAATTCTGACTTTTTTCAATATTGTCAGTTTATATCTCATAATTCTGACTTTTCTCAATATTGTCAGTTTATATCTCATAATTCTGACTTTTTTCAATATTGTCAGTTTATATCTCATAATTCTGACTTTTTTCAATATTTTCAGTTTATATCTCATAATTCTGACTTTTCTCAATATTGTGAGTTTATATCTCATAATTCTGACTTTTCTCAATATTGTCAGTTTATATCTCATAATTCTGACTTTTTTCAATATTTTCAGTTTATATCTCATAATTCTGACTTTTCTCAATATTGCAAGTTTATATCTCATAATTCTGACTTTTCTCAATATTTTCAGTTTATATCTAATTTTTTTTTACTTTTCTTAATATTGTGAGTTTATATCTCATAATTCTGACTTTTTTCAATATTTTCAGGATATATCTCATAATTCTGACTTTTCTCAATATTGTGAGTTTATATCTCATAATTCTGACTTTTTTCAATATTTTCAGTTTATATCTCATAATTCTGACTTTTCTCAATATTGTGAGTTTATATCTCATAATTCTGACTTTTTTCAATATTTTCAGTTTATATCTCATAATTCTGACTTTTCTCAATATTGCAAGTTTATATCTCATAATTCTGACTTTTCTCAATATTGCAAGTTTATACCTAATTTTTTTTTACTTTTCTTAATATTGTGAGTTTATATCTCATAATTCTGACTTTATAACTCACAATTGCAATTTTATATCACACAATTCTGAGGGGAAAAGTCAGAATTGTGAGATAAAAATTTGCAATGACCTTTTTTGTGTTTGTTCCACACTTATTAGTATCCCAAAGTATCCTAAAGTATTTCGATTAAGTTACTAAACTTGAGTAATGTGACGAAATACGTTACGAATGAATTTTTAAAGCATGTATTTTGTAATAAATACGTTTTAAAAGTAACCCACCCAGCCCTGCACAGGCCCCTAACGCATATGACGTAGTAAGACAGTATCGTGTTATAAAAGTGGCACTCTTCTCTTGTGGTTCTTCCCCAGATCTAACAAACCCGGCAGCAGCCCCAATGGTCAGACCAAAGACGAGAGCAACCGCCGGACAGACGCCAACTCCTCCGTCTCGGACCTGGCCAACTCCGTCACGAGTGATATGCTGATGGTAATGTGAACCTGTGGCTCTGTACTGTTTTCTTTTTGTTTTGCCTCTCTAAAGCAGCAGCAGTTTTACTGGGAATCCTTTAAACACAGGGATGCATTGTGTGTAATTGGTGCTCTCCGTTACTGCAGTCAGTCACGCAGACAGATGTGTCAAAAGCAACTTACCTCTAAGAAGCCCAGTAATTAGAACGGGTACATTGTGTTGCAGGGACCGCGGATAGCGGCCCTCGCGGGGTCTGTGTGTCATTACGTGGGCGGTAAGGCGTTTTAAAAGAGATGTGATGAGGGCTAATGATGGTACTTCCTCTTTAAGAGGGTGTCAGAAGCTCTTGTAGCGGCAACCTCTCGCAGCTTTCAGTCCCACTAGGGGGGATCCAGGCATTGGGGCATGGCATGTCAAATTAAGCCCAACTCTCAGCCAAGGTCCTGACACGGATGGGAGTTCATTAATTCGATAGGCCGCTGCTTGTCAAACTACTTCAAGTGATGGATTACCAAGGTGTTTGTAAAGACCACCAGCCGGTCCCCAACTTTTCGCCCTTCACCACATATTAATGTCCCAACTCATTGGAAAGTATCCCAGGCATCATTTTTGACTCAATTGTTGCGGGATAGGGTAGTTAGTCTGATTCAAACCAATAGCTACTAAAATATCAGTATTGTGAAGCACGTTAGCATGCTGTGAAACTAATTATATGATACTCTCATGAGCACAATAAGACATAACGCATACAATTAGAAGCATTTTTATATACGTTTTAGTAGTTAAACTTCATAACTAGCGAATCTGTGAGTTCTTCTGAATGAATCATTTAGTGGAACTGGTGTCTTGAATCAGATTCAGGCCACGACAACGACGTACTAAAAGTGGAAAAGTTCGCATTCTTCGCGTACAGGCGGCCGAAAACGATCCCCGTTCACGCGGATCCGCGAAAATGACTAAAAACGCTGCCAGGCCAGTAGGTGGCGATGTCACTTTGCAAAGAAACGCGTAATACACATGAACGCTTTCACAAATGTAAAGGGAATCATATATACAGAGATGATAACAGTATCAAAAACTTGCACTTTGAAACCAATTTAATTAGCATTTTCAGGCTGCCAAAACGTCGCTGTCGTGTAAATGAACGGCCAAAATGCATAAAAATGTATCTTTAAGGTAAAAAGGGTGTTGTGTCAATGGCCTCTCAGTGTTGTTTTAGTATTATTTATTTACTAGTATTTATTAATATTTTGAATTAGCTTTATTTTTTATTATTTTTTCATCTAATATTTGCATTTTGTTTTATTTATTTATAATTAGTTATTTATTAATATTTTGAATTAGCTTTATACTTTTATACTTTATTTTTTATTATTTTTTCAGTTTGGTAATTTTATGTTATGTGCTTTTTGTTTTATTTTTAAATATATTTCTCTTTATTTTCATTTTTATTTCAGTTTTAGAATTTTTAGGACTTGCCGAGTTTTTCATCTAATATTTGCATTTTGTTTTATTTATTTATAATTAGTTATTTATTAATATTTTGAATTAGCTTTATACTTTTATACTTTATTTTTTATTATTTTTTCAGTTTAGTAATTTTATGTTATGTGCTTTTTGTTTTATTTTTAAATAAATTTCTCTTTATTTTCATTTTTATTTCAGTTTTAGAATTTTTAGGACTTGCCGAGTTTTTCATCTAATATTTGCATTTTGTTTTATTTATTTATAATTAGTTATTTATTAATATTTTGAATTAGCTTTATACTTTTATACTTTATTTTTTATTATTTTTTCAGTTTAGTAATTTTATGTTATCTGCTTTTTGTTTTAATTTTAAATATATTTCTCTTTATTTTTATTTTTATTTCAGTTTTAGAATTTTTAGGACTTGCCGAGTTTTTCATCTAATATTTGTATTTTGTTTTATTTATTTATAATTAGTTATTTATTAATATTTTGAATTAGCTTTATACTTTTATACTTTATTTTTTATTATTTTTTCAGTTTAGTAATTTTATGTTATGTGCTTTTTGTTTTATTTTTAAATATATTTCTATTTAGCTTTATTTTTATTTCAGTTTTAGTATTTTTAGGACTTGCCGAGTTTTTCATCTAATATTTGCATTTTGTTTTATTTATTTTGATTTACAATAGTTCTGTTTTTAGTTTTAGTTGACCATAACAAGACTGACCGGATTACACTGAATTCGTTTGTTTTTGACACAGCCAGCGAACACTAATATTCATTCTGTTTTGTTTCGGCTTTATTTCAGTTAACGAAAGCCATTTTTAATAGTTCTAATTTTATTTAACAATAACAAAACTTATACGATTTTAATGGTTGCACTTAATTTTTTTTCCTGCACAGTCAGTGAACACACAATAGAAAAATGTGGTGTTAATTTAATCTTTTCATTATTTTGTGGTACCCAGTCATTTAGGTAATATATCGTTTCTTTGGCTGTTCTTCTAGATTCAGGACACACTGCAATGTGGTTTTTCGTGATTTTAATGTCCACTTTGGTGTCTAAGTTGTCCCCAGGCTCTGAGGAAGAGGAACACGAAGGACCCGTGTGTGAGAAGTTGGGACGCATCCAGTTTAGCGTGGGATACAGTTTTCAGGACTCCACACTAACAGTGAAAATCCTGAAGGGTCAGGATCTACCTGCGAAAGACTTTTCTGGAACTTCAGACCCATTTGTCAAACTCTACCTTCTGCCAGACAAGAAGCACAAACTTGAGACCAAGGTCAAAAGAAAGAACCTCAACCCTCATTGGAACGAGACCTTCCTATTTGAAGGTCAGTATGTTTTTACATCTCGGCATATTTTGAGTTCATAGTCTTTATGTGGTTTGAAGGTGGTTTCCCTCATATAGCCAGACTTTTGGGTCGGCATTAAAACTAAATGCACATTGCAGCTAGATTTTGCACAAGTCTGTTTATATATATATATAATATATGTGTATATGTATACATGTGTGTGACAGCCTAAAAATCTAAAGTTTTCAAATAAGATGTTCAAAAAATACATATGTTTATGAAACATTTTTGGTCGGTCTCTTATGTTCATCAAGGCTGATTTATTAAATAAAAAAAGAAATATTTAAACATTTTAAATATTCTAAAAATAAAATATTGCAGGCAACATAAAATTTTCCACACCACAACTATAATGATATTGTAATGATGAGATCCAAGTGCAAGCTTTATTAACAAAACGTGGTCAAACAGGCAATGGTCAATCAGACAGCAAACAGAAGTGGCAGGGAACAGGCAGGCTCGTAGTAATAATCCAGGCAATAGGTCAAAAGGCAGGCAGATAAATATCAACAAACAAAGAAACAGACAGAATCAAAACCAGGCAGACTAGACGAGTATGAACGCTTGGAAATGTCACTATGGATTAAACAAGACCTCGCATCTAAGTGTGCGTGCGCTGGACTTAAATATGGTGGGATAATGAGAATCAGCTGGAGCCGTGATTAGTGTCAGGTACGGGGATTCTGGGAGATGTAGTCCGTGTATGAGAGTCCATGATATTGGAGGGCGACCTCTGGTGGCAAGTGAGTGGAAGGTGATGGAATGACAGATATACTATAGAGGAACGAGAAAACACTGACAGCCAATCAGAAGATTTTGAATTTAATGGCTCGCGCATTTAAAATGGTAAATGCAATTGCGGAGAAGTCCAGGAAAATCCACCAATGTCTGACAAGCACAGTAGAACCCCCTTTTCAAGAATACTTGGATGTATATCTGGAAAACACTCGGTCAAACCCTCGGAATAAATGGTGAGGATATTAACGGAGATGAGAATTACCTCAGTTTTCCTGCGCTAGTTTCGACAACGTTATCTTACTTCCTTTGAATTTGCAGTTGTTGTTTTTTTTTATTCCACTTCACTGTATTGGCTATGTCAGCTACATTTTGATCGATTAGACCTTTTTCAACAGCTCTGGATTACACTTGCTATACTCGAAGAATAGCATGCTGGGGACATCTGCTGGTTACAGCAGTGTAAATGTACCCTTCGCAAACAGTTTGATTGACAGGCGATCTGACCAATCATAACCCCAAATTCGCCATTTTGTCCGACAAAGCCGTCGGAGGAGTTTGTAGATTAACGTCGGTGATCTTGAACTTGATAAATTGTGTGTCCTCACGTCTTTCCGCGCTTGAAACAACATTCCTTCTGATGTTCATTCATGTTTATTTGATACTATAAATCAGTGCTTCCCAAACTGTGGGCCGCGTTCCCCCGGTGGGCCGTAACGGTATTGCAGGCGGACCAAATCAATATACTAAAATAATTAAAATATTACAATTGTTCCAAAAATTAGATTTTTCTGAAAGCATGTAAGGTTAGTGTTATGGATTTTAATATATTTGTAAAGAATGTTTACATCTCATAATTCACATGAAATTCTTACAAACTTGTTAATAAATGTATTTGTAGGGAAATGTCGACATATATTTTTTACGGCGGGGTCGTGGAGCTTTTGCGATGTTTTTGGGGGGCCTTACCCCTCTTAAGTTTGGGAAGCTCTGCTATAAATGATTTTGATCTGTCACGACACATTAAAGAGACACTAGACGCTATTTATTGTTTAAACTTCTTTCAAAAATTACGATATTTGAAATATGAAACTGTTTCATATGTCTGTCGACGTGTTGATGTATTTTTCATTGCGTGAGAACATGATGTGTGGCGTGAGAGCACATGACTTGTCGGACAAAGCAACAGTAACTAAAGGGGGCGGGACTTTGAGAACGCTCAATTAGAACAGTGAAAACATGTTCAATGACAATGTTGTACAAATGTTGCGTTCTTTGGTGTGGATGCAAATATAGTCATCTTTATAGGTATTGTTCTTGGGGTTAACGGGCTAATGCTCACCAAGACAGCATTTATTGGTTCAGAAATACTGTAATATTGTGACATATTACTACAAGTCAAAATAACTGTTTTCTGTTTTAATATATTTTAAAATGTCATTTATTTCTGTGAAGAAATAAATCATCACTCCAGTCTTCAGTGTCACGTGATCCTTCATAAATCGTTATTATATTTTCACCTCTTCCATCAGGTTTGCAACGATTACCTCAACCCAAATTAAATAAATTATAGATTAGGTCTTCCTCGCAAGTGCTTTTAAAACTTTTAAAACGTCATTTTGTTTCCCAGTGAAAAACAAAAGGCTTTCCAGTGTTGAATGCAGTATGTCAGTGAGTCAATGAACACCCTGTAGTATTTTCGTACCCCATATTGAGCTGTGAATAATTTTGGTGAGCTAAAATTATCCCCCTTTCATTTCTCTCACAGGGTTCCCCTTTGAGAAGGTGGTGCAACGCACATTGTACCTGCAAGTGCTAGATTATGACCGTTTTAGCAGGAATGACCCAATCGGAGAGGTGTCCATCCCCCTGAACAAGGTTGAACTGGGCCACATGCAGACCTTCTGGAAGGAGCTGAAGCCCTGCAGCGATGGCAGCGTGAGTAGATGAGTGTGTTTCTGCACTTAGTTACCACTTCTATCATTATGGAAAGCTTTTGCGGAGCTCTGGAACAACAGATGCCAATAAAAGTCAAGGAAAATTAGAGATGAAGTGACTGAATGGGGTCGGCTTGGGACAGGGACAATACAACGTTAATTGTGCAGTGGGTTGATTATGACTTGCAGAGCTTGTCATGCCTCAAGTAATGGCACGCTGGGTGCCGTCAAATGTTTTAGCGCTTTCACGCAAGAACAAGAGCTGCACATATAGTCTTTGAAGTTCTACTGGTAAGGGTTTTCTGACATGGGCCGTCCAAAAGATCTCCCACAGATTCATTGATTCCAGCATGAAAGTCCGTCACCTGTGCTGTTAGTGTTTGAAGCCGCAGGGTTTGGACTAAAACTTCAGAGTTTATTAAAATGATCCTGCTGTGTGACAAGTCAGTTGTTAAAAGTGCAAGCATTTCACTCAATTAGTGTGAAGTGAATCGAACAGCATGTAGCATAATAGACAATATGCGATTCAGTCTGATTAATCACATGATCTTTGGTTCTTTTTCGATCAATGCTTGGGCAAATGTCACAGTGCACATTTATGTAAAAAAACTAAATTTGTGTGTCTGATTTGCCATGCCAGGAGTCTATGGAGTTCAGACGTTATATCAGCAAGTGCTTTAGCGAGGACATAAGCATGGCGGACTATGTGCGGCTCTATGCTAATAGGACAGAGAACAATTGGTATTTGTCATAAAAAAAATCACTATATGCATGCAAGGTGTATTTTTCTAAACAACACAACAACACAAAGCCATTTTTTTTCCTTTTAAAGACGGCTCAAACCTCAAGTTTATAAAAAAAAATTTTATTAAACTATGGGATAAATGATAGAAAAAAATAGTGCTTTAATAGTGGATTTTTTTTTTTTTTTTTTTTAGACAAGAATGAAGTTGGGTAACAGGAATGTGTTTGTCCATTTGTGTGCACTTCACGGTTCTCCTGTTCTGATCCTGTTAGTTTCCAAGGATGTTAGTTCTGTTCCTTACCTGTCTAAGTTCTGATTAGTTTCCCTGGTTACCCAGTGATTAGTCATCATCAATTATCCTTGTTTGCTCCCATTTAAGTCCTGAGTTTCTTTGTCTGCATAGGTAGAAATCCCGGGTTGTTGCCCCCTAAAAATATCATTCAAGGGTTAGTTCACCCAAAAATGAAGATTCAGTCATTAATTCCTCATGTGGTTCTACACCCGTAAGATCTTTGTTCATCTTCAGAACACAAATGAAGATATTTTTGATGAAATCCGATGGTTCAGTGAGTCTCTATTGACAGTAAGATCATTTACACTTTCAAACGCCAATAATGGCACTGAAGACATATTTAAAGCAGTTCATGTGAGTTCAATCCTAATATTATAAAGTGATGAGAATACTTTTTAATGCGCCAAAAAAACTAAATAACGACTTTTCAACAATATCTAGTGATGGACGATTTCTAAACACTGATTCATGAAGCTTTACGAATCTTTTGTTTCGAATTAGAGCGTGAGATTCGTGTGATTTCAGTAAACGAGGCTTCGATTCGTCATAAGTGTTTCGAAATTGAATTTCAATAGTTCACGTGACCTTGGCATTTTAATACCCGCTCCAAATCACTGATTCGAAACAAAAGACGTGTAAAGCTTCGAAGCTTCAGAGCAGTGTTTTGAAATCGCCCACCACTAGATATCGTTGAATAAAGTCGTTATTGTGATTTTTCGTTGAAGCACTGTACTCACATGAACTGTTTTAAATATGTTTTAGTGTCTTTCTGTTCATATGAAAGTGTAAATTATCAATAGAGACTCACTGAACCATCAGATTTCATCAAAAATATCTTCATTTGTGTTCTGAAGATGAACGAAGATCTTACGGGTGTAGAACGACATGAGGAATTAATGACAAAATTTTCATTTTTGGTTGAACTAACCCTTTTAAAACCATGCTGTGTATTGTAAATAATATATGAAATATACTTCTGTAATGATGAGTCAGCGGATGAGATCCAAATGCAGGCTTTAAAAAGCAACGTGGTCAAATCAATAGCAAACAGGAATATCCGAGCAAAGGCAGCAATCGTAAACAATAGGCAGGCGGGAGTTCAGGTCAGGCAGATATCAATCACATTCCAGTATGACAAAGCAAGGATCGGAAAAAACAAGACAAAGATAAATGCTCAGAAATGCTACACACTGGGGAAATAACAAGACCTCACAAATATATGTGTGTGTGCGCTGAGCTTAAATATGGTTTGGATAATGAGCTGCAGCTGGTGAAGCGATCAGTGATAGGTAAAGGGATTCTGGGAAATGTAGTCCGTGTCTGTGAGTGAGTGTGTGAAAGTGTGTAGTGCATAGTCCATGCTGAAGTGCCCTCTAGAGGATCTGGCGGACACTTCAGCTGACGCTCGTTACAACTTCAATAATTGTGTAAATAGTAAAACAATGCAAGTGCAAACATTTTGAGTTCCCCCTCGCTTTCCCTACAGTGCTTTGGTTCACTGCCCGCTTTCTTCACCTACTACACACACGAGTCCGGTGGGAGAGAGCCAGTGTTGCCAGGGTCGTGGTTTTCCCGCACAGTTGGGCTATTTTGAAAATGCAGTCAGAAAAAAATGAGAGAGGTTGTGCTTTTTTTTTTTTTTTTTGTTCTGTTTTTTTGTTTTTTTGGGGATGGGGTACTTTTATAATGCACCAAAAATTGTATCTGTAGACAAAGAAATTGAAAAAGGATGATTTTTACTAATGTCTATTAACCTTGTAATGAATAACTGGCAAACTAATGACGGACGAGAGACTGTATACGTTTGACGTCACAAACTATTATGTGAGTTTCATCCACAGCAGAGATTTTAAGGCTTTCACATAATAGAATTGAATACGACAACAGCCAAACCGTGTCTCTTAATGTTCTGCCTGTGACAATGAATGACTCAAACACACGATGTTACATGAACTTCAGTCACTTCAGTGTTTTCTTCATCATTTCATTTGGAAAAACACAACAAATTCCTAAAATAACACAGTGATAAGCCTGTGTGAGAACTGATATTGGGCTAATTTTGTATATCAACCGTTGTGTTGGGTTTTGCTCAGTATGATGTGTTGAATATAGTAAGAGACGTCGTCTGTACCATGCGAAACCTAAAATACACGAGAAGGAAGCAAGATAATTTAATAATTATAATATGACCGCGTGGTGAACTCATATTTAAAAAGCTGTCGCTTTGTGTTGTTGGCCAAATAAAATGACAGAAAAGAAAAACTGACGCATTATGGCTGTATTATTTGTGTCCCCTTCAAAAATGACTCTTGAGAATTTTTTTATTTATCAGCCCTCCCCCCCAATTGTTAGATGACATTTACGCTCTTACTTGTCTGGTATTATCCAATGTTGAGAAGGAATATAACACAAACACAACCAAGTTATGTCCTGGGTGTTCATCTTTGTGGAATTATTAGAGTTATTCGTTTAAATTCTTCTTCATCGTGAGCTTGACGTCAACCAGTCTGTGACATGTACAGCTTGTGAGGTATTGATGACCCAATCCTCTTTATGGACATTCTCATTTGTTTAAAAAAATATATTTTTTAATAAATTATTTAAATGCAAAAAGTTTTTCGTAGGGCCATGCAACATTACAGCAACCGACCCTTCGCAAATAGTTTGATTGACAGGCGATCTGACCAATCATAACCCATAATCCACAATTTGTCCGACAAAGCGGTCAGGGGAGTTAGTAGATTAACGTTGGTGAACTTGATAAATTGTGTGTCCTCACGTCTCTTGAAACAACATTCCTTCTGATGTTCATTCATGTTTATTTGATGCTATAAATGAACTAAGAGATGATCGAGGAGCTCCAGCGACACATTAAAGACACACTAGACGCGATTTATTGATTAAACTTCTTTAAAAAATTACAATATGAAACTGTTTCATTCGTTGTCAGTGTCCTCTTTGCTCCAGGATGTATTTTTCACTGCGTGAGAACATGATGTGTGGCATGAGAGCGCATGACTTGTCGAACATAGCAACAGTAACTAAAGGGGGCGGGGCTTTGCAAAGGCTCAATTGTGAGTACTTTTTCTTTTATATTTGCAGGAATGTAAGATAAAATAACTGGTTTATCAACACTATGAAGTGAATAGCAGACACAACAATCAATGACTAATCTAAATATGATCTAAAATATTATAGATTTATTTTGAAAAAATGTAAAGCACAGATGGGATACGGAGGTACACAAAGATTTCTGATGGATTTTAATCATTTTCATGTTCGGTTGCAAATGGGGGGGGGGGGGGTTGAACGGATCTATGTGCAGGATGTTCCTTGGAACACGAAGGCCACAAAGGTCAGAACGAGTGTTGTTAAATGGGACGAAGGATTTTTCTTGTCGCCTAGCAACTGCCATTGATGAGTGGCAGTAACGTTTGTACTGTACTTTTTGGAATATGTAGTGTAGATACAGTATACAGGCTGTATAATGCATAATAAAGAGTTTACAGTATGTATAATCGCATCTTAGTAATCTACAATATCTGAACCACTTTAAAGGTTTTTTTTACATTGAGTATTTGAGTAATTTTAAACCCAATACTTACATTTAAGAGTGTAATTGGGCAATTTTCTCTCACAGGCACACGATTCTGAGGCAGGCCGCGTAGGATCCATCTGTTGTATCCGTAATTGCACTGCAAACGAAGGACGCATTAGGAGGCTACATTTTAAGGGGCCTTCGCTGGTATCGGCCTTCGAATGCAGCCTTTGAAGGATGCAGCCTCTGAGACGCTGTCCCAAATTGGACACTTCATATGCACTTTCGGTCTTGTGGACTCACAATGGGTGTCCGATTTGTCACTTTAGGTTTCAGAAGGGTGCTTGCGAGCACCTCTTTGTGGTCTATGCACTCTCGATGTGCACTTTTGCTGAGCCTTCCCTGAAGCGAAGGTCCACAGGAGACTTCTTCCTGACAGTCAAAGCTGTGTTGCGTCTCGAAAGTGAAGACTTGTTGGAAGAAGTTAGTGTTCAGGGTGCCATTTGAGACTGGGCCTGAATTGACTGTTCGCAAAGACCTTTAGTTACTGTTGCATGTCTCATCATGTTCTCATGCAGTGAAAAATACATCCTGAAAAGTTCATATATCATATTTTTTTAAAGAAGTTTAAACAGTAAATAGCGTCTAGTGTGTGTTTAATGTGTCGCTGGAGCTCCTCGATCATCTCTTCATACTAGTTCATTTATAGCATCGAATAAACATGAATGAACATCAGAAGGAATGTTGTTTCAAGAGACGTGAGGACACGCAATTTATCAAGTTCACCAACGTTAATCCACTAACTCCCCTGACCGCTTTGACGAACAAAATGGCGAATTCAGGGTTATGATTGGTCAGATCACCTGTCAATCAAACTGCCGGCAAAGAGTCAATTGGGATGCAGATAATGAGTTATCAAGGAGACTCAACAAGGAACAAAGGAAACAAAAAACAGAGCTAAGGGTTAAAGTCAAATAAAGTAAAAAAGAAAGACATAACCCTGACAGTCATTATATTTCATGTTAAAATGTAGTGTTAAAGAAGGGGGAGAGATAATAACTATTTTTTCAGTATTTTAGGCAGTTTTTATTAATTTTTTAAATTACATATATACATATTGCAGTTAGATTAATGTGCAGGACACTTGGCTGAATAAAAATATATTTTGGAGTTAATTTTCATGTACTATTTGTTTATTTTATATTACGTATATATTTTAACAGGTGGACACAAATAAAGATGGTAACAATAATAATAAATCGGAGACATTATGAAACACGTAATACACATTTTGTGAATTAGATATGAAATAGACAACCAGAACATGAATTAAATATCCTATGAAATATACATTATTATGTACAATTAAAAAATATTTATATGGTATTTAATATGTTATACCATATAGTATGAGATATACAACAATGTAAAGTTAAATAAAACATTGTATTATTCTAATTAAGATTATATAATAAATCATTGAATAAAATAGAAATATACGATTCAGCAAGATATCAAAGTTGACCACTATATGGAAAAATACTTTTGGAAAAAATAAAAAGAGGTTTGGGTTTGCCTGGTTATTTAACATGGAAGAGCTGTGACCTCATATGAACCGTACGCTTGCGTGACAGTGAAGTTTGAGCGAATGAACCGGTCCGGTTCTGACCTTACTGTGTTCATATCTTCAGGGGAGTCGAGGAGACCTCCTTGTGTCTCTGTGTTACAATCCCACTGCCAACACTATCACTGTGAGCATCATCAAGGCACGCAATCTCAAAGCCATGGACATCGGGGGAACATCCGGTATGAACATACGCCCATAAAACCTCAATCTTAAATATAACCTCACATGTTATGGTCATATTTCTTTAGCTCAGATGGTAGAATATGTGGGAATTGAACCTATGATGGTGTTCTAGTGCCCTGGACGCAACTGACTGTTTGTGTGCATTTCAGACCCCTACGTCAAAGTGTGGCTGATGAACAAAGATAAACGAGTGGAGAAGAAGAAGACGGTGGTGATGAAGAGGTGTTTGAACCCCGTGTTTAATGAGTCCTTCCCCTTCGATGTCCCTGCTCACGTCCTCAGAGAGACCACCATCGTCATCACAGTCATGGATAAGGACAAACTGAGCCGCAATGATGTCATAGGCAAGGTGTGATGTCACGGGGATCAATTAAAATTCTTAATCAAATTATTTGCATGTCGTGGCGATTAATTAATCGAATTGCACATCAAATTTGGTTGAGAAATTACCCCTAAAGATAAAGTCGTTATTGTGTTAAACGATAAAAACATCAAATAGATATTACAAAAAGTAGCTTTTTATTAAGAAATATTTGATTCAACATTGAATTTATAATACATAAACAAACTTTTAGGCCATGATAGAATTCTCATTAAACTTTTCATTTCATTTAAGAGATTTTTTTTAATATGGAACATGTTATTTTTTTATGAAATAAAAGGTGGCATTAAATGTCTAAATAAGTAAAGGTTTGTTCACACCAAGAACGAAAACTATAAAGATAATGATCACGATATATTTCTAAAAATCATTCTCAATATTAAAGTGTAGTTCATGCCACAACTATAACGATAACAGCACCGAGAGACAATATCGTTGGAATCACTTTCAGAGTGACTTTATCCAGCTGATGAACAACAATAAAAACATTGACAGCCAATCAGAATCCATCCTGCTATAACAAGCTTGAGCATTTAAAGGTACAGACATGTATGCGCTTAGAATAAACCGAATAAAATTGTGTGGAAACTAATATAGTTAACTGTATCGTTCTTGGTGTGAACGGGTCTTTAGGCATTAGGCTTGTTCGAGATGCATCGGCGCTGCGCAGACCGAACGGCGTAGTAAAGTACCGTGAGAGCGATTCAAAAGCATAATGAGTTGATTCATTCAGGAATTAAATAAATGGCTTTCCTTAAGTATGAGCCATTGAATCATTGATTCACCCGTTTCGTTTAAAACGCAAATTTATTCAGAAACACCTCTGCGTTGCTCTTAAGCCGGGAACACACCAAGCCGACGCCGATGAATTAGTGGCGACAAAAGCAGCTCACGACACCTGCGTATGAAGGAGATAACTTTCTATATAAGCACATATATTTGTCAATATTCGTCATTCAAAAATGGAAAGCGAAATATGTATACAAACCACAAACAAAGCAGCGCTTTCTTACCGGTTTGAATATCAATTATGCTGATTATGTTCTTTATTCCTCTCCTCTCATGTTATTATGAAAATATTTGTGCATTCGAGGTGAGATGACGTAAAATTAGAACAAACTTCTGTCTGTGCCGTCATGCTTGCTTTCATAACTTTTGCTTATATTCGCATGAACTGACTCGTTTGCTATACTGAACAGCCAATCAGAGTTCTCTCTCTCAACGACGGCCCGACGCCGATTAAACACATCGAACCGGCCGAAAAAAGCCAACGTGAACCAACTTCAGCCGATGGTGCGGAACACACTGAGAAAACTTAGTCGGCCGACGATCAGAAACTGTTCGACGGCCGACCGTGTCGGTTTGTTCAGAGCTTAAGATGAACAATCGTTCTGCTATGGCTTTATAGCTATCAAAAACAGGAAATATTGTGTCTAAAATACTGTATAACACAATAATAACTTTATTTAGGTTTTTAACTGTTGTATAAAATCAGTATAACATTTGTACTCGTGCTATTCAGGAGTAAAACAGCACTCATGTAATATTGCACTCGTTGCTCGTGAGATATTGCTTAACTATGTCATATATATATATATATATATATATATATATATAAAATGTGTATATATATATATATATATATAATACCCCGTATGAGTTTTTGTCTCATATTTATATCATAAAAATAAATCATATAAATAAAATAAAATAAAAATAAATAAATAAAATAAATAAATATATATATATATATATATATATATATATAAAATGTGTATATATATATATATATATATATATATATATATATATATAATACCCCCGTATGAGTTTTTGTCTCATATTTATATCATAAAAATAAATCATATAAATAAAATAAAAAGAAATAAATAAAATAAATATATATATATATATATATATATATATATATATATATGTATATAAATGTTGTATTGTAAATTTAATAATCTTATTGATAAACGTAATCCTTATTTTTTCCTGTTCTTGTTTCTTCCAACTTCTTCTTCTCATTCTTGTCATGCCATATTTCTAGATCTATCTCTCATGGAAGAGTGGCCCAGCTGAGGTAAAACATTGGAAAGACATGATGAGTCATCCGCGCACGGCTGTTGCCCAATGGCACGCTCTCAAAGCTTGAAGGACCCGCCCACCAAAAGTAAACAACACCTTCAAAACCCTGTTGACATGCACAAGTTTAAACACGGGTACCAAAAGCCATCCAACTATCTTTCTCTCTCTCTGTCTTTCTCCCTTCTCAATTTTTTCCTGCAGTTTGTTTATGGAGACCCTTCCTTTATTCACTGCTTTTATTTTTTCCCACCAAAAAGAGGCTAAGCACTGCCAAGAAGACTGGGAGAGAAACTGAGAGAGGTAAACAGACTCGTCTTCCTTGAGAAAACGTTTGACATCTCGACTGTTCTCCGAACAGCTGGACCGCGGAACGACTTCTATCATCGAACTACAATCGCTGAACTTGAAACGGCTGAAAACAATCTCCTGAACAGACCCTTTTATTGCCATGTTTGTGTCTCACCTCCCTCGTGCCGTCCCTCTGAGCGTACGGAAAGATCCGGAAGGATCGTAACCACAGTGCAATACCTAGTTGAAAGAGGGATGAACTTGTTGTGTTTTGGACTTCGTCACCTCTTGATGTTTTTCTCGGAACAGTGTAGAAATTCGCTGGAACTCTTTGTCGTCTGTCTGTATGTACTGTGGGTGCTGTTATGTGACAGAAAAGAGGTCTTGTTAAAAAAAACAAAAAAAAAACAACAACAGATAAACTAAAATTTAGGCTCACTTTAATTGACTGCATAAGTTCAAGTGCATAGGGGAATATGTTTCAACAATTTTAGAATATTCCAATACGTGTAAAAAGCAAAATAGGTCAAAAAATGAGAATTGTTAGTAGGTCTACGCAAGTACTTGAATGCTTCTTGTTTCTAGCCATGTAAGCTTGATCATCAGAGTACAATTATGCCCCGTTTCAATTAAGAGGCGTTTTCAGTGATCCGATCGCAAGTGGTCAGCCGAGGCATATTATCATTTACATCTGGTCTTAAAATGTGTCTCCTGTGCCCACTTGTGTTTGGATTTTGTCATGACCGTTATCTCACACTCTACATCACTTTCGCAGGAGCGGCGAGTACGGTACACAAATTTGATTGACTGAATAAATGAAGCCGTTATGCTGCTTGTGAGCGAGCTGGAAAGGAAGTGAATGGTACATTTCAATTTTAGCACGACATAGTGAACATTTTTCAAACATGTCAAATACCTACATGAGTATTTGACCACATGAGCATCTACACTACAAAAGCAGCCTGGTCGAACGGGTGAAGTGGACGAGCTCAAAACGTTTTAGACGTTGTGATCAGTGCGGCAAAACTGCATTTTAAAGGGACGGTTCACCCAAAAATGAAAAGTACCCCATGATTTACTCACCCTCAAGTCATCCTAGGTGTATATGACTCTCTTCTCTCAGACGAACACGATCAAGAGTTATATTAAGTTATATATTGGCTCTTCCAAGCTTTATAATGGGAGTGAATGGGGCTCAAGCTTTTGAAGCCAAAAAAAGTGCATCCATCCATTCATTCACTCATCATTCATTCATTTTCTGCCGCTTATCCGGGGCCGGGTCGCAGGGGCAGCAGTCTGAGCAGAGATTCCCAGACTTCCCTCTCCCCAGACACTTCCTCCAGCTCTTCCGAGGGGACACCGAGGCGTTCCCAGGCCAGCCGAGAGACATGGTCTCTCCAACGTGTCCTAGGTCTTCCCCGGGGCCTTCTCCTCGATGGGAGGCGTTCAGGAGGCATCCGAAACGGAGCCACCTCAGCTGACTCCTCTCGACGTGAAGGAGCAACGGATCTACTTTGAGCTCCTCCCGAGTGACCGAGCTCCTCACCCTATCTCTAAGGGAGCGCCCTGCGGAGGAAGCTCGCAGGGATCTCATTCTTTCGGTCATGACCCAAAGCTCACGACCACAGGTGAGAGTAGGAACGTAGATTGACCGGTAAATCGAGAGCTTCGCCTCGCAGCTCAACTCCTTCTTCACCACGACAGACCAGAAGCTGCACCGATCCGTCCGTCAACCTCACGCTCCTTCCTTCCCTCACTCGTGAACAAGACACCAAGATACTTGAGGCAGGAGCTCTCCACCAACCTGAAGAGGACAAGCCACCCTTTTCCGACTGGTCTCAGACTTAGAATAGACATCCATCCATCATAAAACTACTCCATACGAGTCCAGGGGGGTAATAAAGGCCTTCTGAAGCGAAGCGATGCGTTTTCTAACAAAAATATCCATATTTAAAACTTTATAAACTATAATAACTAGCTTCCAGCAGACGGCCGTATGCATTGATTTACGCCAAATGAGTAAACTCTGACCTGACGTATGATGGAGGAGTAGCGTAAACTTAGACTCCTCTGGCGGTTCAAACAAATAGGGCTGGGCAACAAACCCAAGCTGCTCTTCTCTTGTTTCGAAAACCTCAAATTTCTCGTTTTAGACTTCTAATTCTTGACGAGTGTTTTTGTTTTCTCTATCCTCTGCGCTTCCGCATTTGGATGCGCTTTTTTGGCCTTCAAAATCTCAAGTGCCATTCACTCCCATTATAAAGCTTGGATGTATTTTAATATAATTCCGATTGGGTTCGTCTGAAAGAAGATCATATGCACCTAGGATGACTTGAGAGTGAGTAAATCATGGGACAATTTTCACTTTTGGGTGAACTGTCCCTTTAACATCAGGGGCCTGATTTACTAACAGCTTGTGCTTTGCCGTAAAAAAAATAAATAAACTACAGGCAGGATTTACTAAAGGCACGCAGTGGAAAAAAATTAGGGACCTGTTGGAGTTTCCCTTTTAGATGCAAAATTTATGGGAAGAGAATTTTAAAAAAAAATCATGCAAGGTGATTTACTAAGGTTTGCGCTAGTCAATCAAAGTCAATTTTAGCTGCTCTTGATAGATTGTGTTGGTCATTGGGGAAATGATCCTCCTGTTTCTGTGTTCTCCTCGTCAGTAGATCACAGAACTTCCTGCCATCTGTTTTGGAATTGCGCTCTCCCGCTAATTTAGTAAATCTGGCCCCGGGTGTAAATGTAACCCAATGCAACAATGGGTTTGTTCCCACTACAGAACCCAACATAAGGGTGTGTTCACACTGAACCCAAAGATACAAAATGACGAATATTTTACAAAAGAACATAAACAATGCAGTGTGCTGGTCCAAACGTGCTCATATTATGGTATTTTTACCAGCTGAGTACTCACAAAGAGCTCATAAAATGTGTAAAGGAGTCAAAACAGTGGCAGAAATTCCTCCATTGCAGACCAACAAAGATCTGCTCCAAAGAAGACGCCATTTCCGGCGCCCGTACCGTACCGTAATGGGCAACGGAGCTCCTATCGCATGAAGAACCAGGTATTCTTGAGCTTTTTTAGGGTCACATCTTTTAGCATCACGTCCTGTTTTGGGTTTAGATGTCTTTGGTTTGTGTTGCACTCATATTTCCACCAGAGTTCGATTGGAAGTGCACCGACATCCTACTTTTCAGAGCTCTCGGTCGCTTGTTTAGCTCGGATGGCACTTATTCAGGTGAACCGCACCAAAGCTCTGCCGAATGTGAACACGTGCAAATAATGGATGCAATGCATTGGCCAAAGCATTTGTGTACTTGCGTAGACTAGAGTGTGTTGCTAAGTTTCTTCCCAAGCAAAATGAGATCGAAGTGAGTGTTTGAAGCACGTGTGTCTGAATCTACGAAGCAGAACCGCAGAAATCCTTTTATCTAAACTAGCATTCCTCATGTAACGTACACATCTTGCAGATGATTGCATCAGCTACTCAACCAGTATGCAATGACACTGCCAATGTGAGTTCAACGCTGCCAAAACGCTCATTTCTTTTCGTTTCCAAAAGGGCTGAAGAAGTTCTTAGTGTCCCTCCAAAATAAGACGTGCAATTTAGAAGTAAAGAAAAAGAGCGGAAGCCGAAAATGTAATGTGAGTCACGTGATTGATCGTGCGTCTTTGCCTCGGTGTGTGTTTGTATGCGTCTGTTGCTGTCTGTATTTGTCTGTGTGTTGGATCACAACAGTCATATTATTGATTCCTTACAGTACTCATGCTGCCTTCAAGTCTTAATGTGAAGCAGGTTTTAGGCTGGAACAAAATAGACAAATTTATTCGGTAAGATTAAATGGTGTAGAAATCATTTTCACTCTGAAATTGTTTGTAAATGTCACTGATTAAATTTAAAATTTTATTAAAATAACTTCAAAATCTATTTTTTTTCCCATATATTTTTATGCAAAATTTGGGATATCGCATTAAATTCTTGAACGGAAACAGGAAATTGGATACTTTTTTATTCCCATGCTTAAATTATGAATTAATAAATTCAATTTACCAAACAAATTCTTAGATATGGATCAGAAAATTTGTCTAGTATTTATTTTTAATTTATTTCATTTCAGAACACAGCATAGCTCTATTGTTTTTGTGCTTTTTTTTCATTGGTTTGTTCACCAAAAAATATATATATATATATTTTTTACAATTAAATTAACTTAAAATTCATGTGTAACTGAGCAGGGTTTCTCAAACAGAGCTAACTTCAGGGAGTATGTGTGTTGTTGATGAAGAACTAATCATTTATTAAATAAATCATAATTAATAATTAAAATAATGATCGAATACAAAACTAAAAAAAATTCTATTATTTAGTTACCTGCATGTGATGTGGAAAGATACAAATGTGTTGCTGAATATTAACTTAAAATCTATTATTTTAGGTAAATAAGGGATTCAGCTGGATAAAAAAGTGGGAATCTCTGCTTTAGACAATAACAGGCGGTGTAATTTACCTCGTCGGCTCATAAACCGGTTAAATAAGTAGTATTATCAAGCTTTTTGGTTATTCCTCAAGAGCAGTACACACAAAACCGAAATTTAATTAAAATAACTTCAAAATCTCTTTTTTTTCCACATATTTTTTATGCAAAATTTGGGATATCGCATTAAATTCTTGAACGGAAACAGGAAATTGGATACTTTTTTATTCCCATGCTTAAATTATGAATTAATCAATTAAATTTACCAAACAAATTCTTAGATATGTTTCAGAAAATTCGTCTAGTATTTATTTTTAATTTATTTCATTTCAGAACACAGCATAGCTCTATTGTTTTTGTGCTTTTTTTCATTGGTTTGTTCACCAAAAAAAAAAAAAAAAAAAAATATATATATATGTATATATATATATATATATATATATATATATATATATATATATATATATATATATTACAATTAAATTAACTTAAAAATTCATGTGTAACTGATTCTTTAGAGCAGGGTTTCTCAAAACAGAGCTAACTTCAGGGAGTATGTGTGTTGATGAAATAATAATTTATAAATAATAATAATAATAATAAATAAATATTATAAATGAAATAATAATTTATTAAGTAAATCATAATTAATAATTAAAATAATGATCGAATACAAAACTAAAAAATTTTTATTATTTAGTTACCTGCATGTCATGTGGAAAGATCAGAGAACATACAAATGTGTTGCTAAATATTAACTTAAAATCTATTATTTTAGGTAAATAAGGGATTCAATGTCTGCTTTAGACAATAACAGGCAGTGTAATTTACCTCGTCGGCTCATAAACCGGTTAAATAAGTAGTATTATCAGGCTTTTTGGTTATTCCTCACGAGCGGTACACACAAAACCGAACTGTGCCATCGACTTTCACAATTACAGCTTATTATGATCCCAATTAGCTTCCAGCGTATTTCTTGAATCAACATGCCCTCAACTCCCAAAGTCTGCGCTCCATGAAAATAATTACGCTAATTGTAACATTGCGTCTCATAAACACGATCATTTCAACACGACTTGAAGGCAGCATTATCCTGCCGTCGAGGATGCTATAATGTGAGTTTTCAATGGCAGGTCCGCAGGTTATAATAGCAATACTCTCACATTTTGTATGCTGCGTTTGCTTGGGATTTCTGTCGCCTCTTAATGTGTTACGCATGTAACAGACAAAAGGCAAATATAGAAAGGGAAGGTTTCAAATTGTTACCATGTCAACAGTTAAATTAGGAGACACATCTATACTTATTATAACAGACGACAAAACTTCATTGAAGAAGCGAACTCCTTACTTGAAACAATAAGGCAATGTACTGTAGTTAAGCAATATTTATGTACAACAGTGATTTCTAGGTCAATGTAAGGGTTAACTTCAGGGTTAGGACATCCGTTCGCACACATGCAAACACACACACACACGGTCCTTCAGTAAGTGAAACATCCATCATCTCTCTCCCCTCCATATGCCTGTGCTCTTAGTGTCAAACCAGACGTTAGACGTGAATATCACTGCCAGACGTTTCTCGCAGCCTGTCCTCGTCCCCCCCGACTAACACGCTGTGACAGACGAGTCCTCAAAGACACAAAGAGAGTGGGAGGGAAGTGATTAAAGGCCAAAAAGCAGACCAAAGTGAAAGCGAGACCTAAAAAACAAAATATTCAAGCACTTCGGCGAAACTTAGCGTTTCTCAGTCGTTGAAGGTGGTTCAAAGGTGACTAAATGAATGGATGAAAACGAGCGGGGGTTCTCGGAAGCAGGGCCGTCGCTCGAACTTGACCTGATAAAGCATCAAATTCTTCAGAATTTTTGTCATTCATCGTACTGTGAAGCCCCGCCCACTCACCGCTCCAAATCCGGCTTCGTTTAACTTTTTACTGGAGGAATGCTCTGGAAACAATACGATTAATGTCTATTGACAAGTATAAAGGGCAAGACAATACATTATTTGAATAGCCTGACCTAGAAAAGCAAAAAAAGGACAAGGTAACACTTCATTTTACGGTGTCATTGTTACATATGTTACATATATTTACTGTAGTAATACCTAGAAATTATGCATAATTTCATGCAATTAACCCTATAGTAAGTACATGTAGTTAATTGTCAGTACTTAAATGTATAGTTACAGTGTAATACTGTCACCTTAAAATAAAGTGAAAGCAAGGACAATTTAGACAACTTTGCCAATTTGAATAATCAGTATATTTAACAAAAATACAAGCACAGTTCTTCATCTTAAAAAGGGTTAGTTCATCCAATGATTTTTCTTTTATTAATCCCTCACCCTCATGTCGTTCTACACCCGTAAGACACAAATTAAGATGTTTTATAGTTTTTTTATCCGCCATAGAAAGCAACCGTTGTTCAAGTTCCAGAAAGGTGGTAAAGACGTCCTTAAAATAGTCCATGTGAGTACAGTGGTTCGAGCTTAATGCTAAGAAGCAACGAGAATAAGTTTATTACAGCCACCCTTTCAGCTTTTCCACGTTTACGTCAGTGTTTTTGCGCGCACAAAGCATTCTCGACGCTTCATAACGTTAAGGTCGGATCTCTGCAGTCACGTCGACCGTTTTAACGTCGATTACCTTGAAAGATGGTGATTACGTTGCTTTCTATGGAGGATTTTAAAAAAAATATTCTTGGATTTCATCCAAAAAAAAATTTGAATTTGTGTTCTGAAGATGAACGAAGATCTAAGGAATTAATGGAATAAATTGAACTCACACTTTAAATTTGTTTTGAAGTATCTTATTGCTGTTGTTGTTGTTTTTACTAAATAAAATATTTATTAATTTATTTTATTAGTTTTATAATAACAATTCAAACTAAAAGATTATTATATTCCAGTCTTGAAACACCAGATATTTTATTATTACTTAATATATTTATTCATATACTATTCTTGTAAAAATATATATATTTTTTTTTTTAAATCATATTTTCCCCCGAATGAGTTGAACTTATTCTGAGCCCATAACATCAAATATTTTCTGATGGTCTCTCATCACATTTTCTGGTAGCACTTTATTTTACAGTGTCGCTGTATTTACTGTAGTAATAACTAGGAATCAAGCATAATTATATGCAATTAACCCTAAACTAAACCCTCATCCCAACCCTAAACCTATAGTAAGTACATGTAGTTAATTATTATTACTGAGTACCTAAATGTATAATTACACTATAACACTGACACCTTAAAATAAGTGTAACCGGACTTATTATGGGTAATAACTAGGTACGAACGCTGAACCTGACCTTAACCCCTGTCGTTACCTTATATCACCCAGTACTTCTTAAGTAAAATAAAGTGCAACCCTGTCAGAAATTTCTCAGGTTTCGACGGCCCTGCTTCTAGGATCCAAAGCTTCGCTGGTTGAAAGCGACGGGCACCTGACGTGACCATGAAGTTAATGCACCGGTGAAAGCGGCATGCTTTGTTTTGTCTCGTCCAGTTCCGTGACTCACATTCCGTAATGTGAGCTTGTTTGTTATACTGTCGTAACCACAAATTTCTGTTGGAATTAGTTTCTCAGCTGTTGGATTGCAGATGTTTTGACCTTATGAAACAAAATGCCAAACCAGGTTTGAAACAACCAGCATTTGAACGGTCACGTCTGTCATCACGGAGACGGTTACGGACGTCAGAACGAGTCGGAACTGAACTTTGACGCGCGTGACGGCGACCCATCTAAAGACTTTGTGTGAACTTGTGTGTGTGCTTGTACAAATTAATGTTACCTGGGGACCCCTGATGTTTCTCAGCATCTCTGTGGTGTGCACAATATGAGTTGACATACTGATGATTTATTTTGGCATAAATGTACAGTGTAAATAGATGTAAACCTGTATATAAAAGAAGGAAACTGACACGTTTCTTGGAGTCTCTTGATTTATAAGTTGAGAGAATGAGTTCACTTTGCTTAAAAAGGCAGTTACGACAGTAATTCTATGATAGAATTGTTTTTGCTTTTTATTTAATGAACCTGTTTTTGTTATATTGTGTGATTTTGATTTTGTCTTTGCACAGATCTAATGTTCTTTATAGCAAAAAAAAACACTTGTTCAGTTTTAGAAATTCTGTGTGTGTGTGTTCTGGCTCAACAAAGACAATTGTTGCGATGTTGCACCACTTTTTTCCCGTAAATTGACTCTTGAGTTCTTCTGATTCATTTACAATGACCCAAATTGTAACCCCTCGACAGTGCTACCAGCATCCCAAATGAATCAGAGTTTTTGTCTGTCTTTTGTTGAAAGAGAATAAAATTGATCCTAATAAATGGAAATTGGTGGAAAATACACATCACACATCTCTAAGTTTGTGAGGAACGGATTTTATCTCATGATGACCACACCTGTCCTCGCTGACGCACATCAGGAGTGGCAAATAACCTCAGTAGGAAGCTTTATTGCTCTATTGACCAGTTAACTGACCGTTCGCAATGTCCGACAAGTCGTGCGCTCTCACGCCACACATCATGTTCTTTCACCGCGTCGACAGACGAGACAGAGCAGGTTACTTTTGATATGAAACAGTTTCAAATTTCAAATATTATCATTTTTTAAAGAGGTTTAAACAATAAATAGCGTCTAGTGTGTGTTTAATGTGTCGCTGTTGCTCCTCGATCATCTCTTCATACTAGTTCATTTATAGCATCAAATGAACATCAGAAGGAATGTTGTTTCAAGCGCGGAAAGATACGGTGGCCGAGAGAGCTCAACTCTGCGCTGCAAATAAGAAAAAGCATGCAAATAAAAAATAAAACCCATGCAAATAAAAAAAAAACACATGCAAATAAAAACAAAACGTGATCATAAGTTTGACATCACGTGCTGCAAATCCTCACAGCACAAGAAAACATAAAAACGAGCTGCAAGGACAAAAAACGGGCTGCAAATAGCACAAACCACAACAGAAATGTTTCAAGGGGACCCCAAAAAGTGACGAACCCTACTAGGACTTGCTTATTAGCTGTGTCCAAAACCAGTTCAACTCACCCGTTCACTTAGTCACTAATCCCTTTTATTTGCATGTGTTTTCTTATTTGCAGTGCGTTGAGCTCTCTCGGCCACCGTAGAAAGACGTGAGGACACACAATTTATCAAGTTCAAGTTCACCAACGTTAATCTACTAACTCCTCTGACTGCTTTGTTGGACAAAATGGCAGATTCAGGGTTATGATTGGTCAGATCGCCTGTCAATCAAACTCCCAGCGAAGGTTCAATTGATACTAATAATAATATAATTTAATAAATACAAAAATAAATAATTGATATGCCTTTTAGGCATTTCAGGCAAATTTTACAGGAATGCCAGTTAACTCAACATAATGAGACAAATTAAATCAAAACCGTGGAAATCTGTTACAGATACACAAAAATACGAAATTATCTAAATCACTAATTCACCAATAATAATTATTAAAAAATGAAGAAAGAAGAAAGTCATATACACCTAGGATGGCTTGAGGGTGGGAAAAGCTTGAGGTCATTGTTATTTTAAAGTGAACTAATCCTTTAACAATAATAATAATAATAATTCTTTACATTTGTATAGCGCTTTTCTGGGTACTCAAAGCGCTTTACAAATGGAAGGGGGAATCTCCTCATCCACCACCGATAGGAGGCATCCACCTGGATGATGCGACGGCAGCCATATTGCGCCAGAACGCCCACCACACACCAGCTGATTGGTGG
This sequence comes from Opsariichthys bidens, assembly GCA_037194245.1. Taxonomy (NCBI): domain Eukaryota; kingdom Metazoa; phylum Chordata; class Actinopteri; order Cypriniformes; family Xenocyprididae; genus Opsariichthys; species Opsariichthys bidens. The sequence continues at coordinate 30,664,343 of CM074280.1, read as the reverse complement.
AGAGGAGACAGTGATGAAGCCAATCAGTGTGTGGGGATGATTAGGAGAGACATCAGGACTAGACATCCTGGGATTTTTAACATCCACAGAGAGTCAGGACCTCGGTTTAACGTTTCATCCGAAGGATGGTGCTTTTTGACGGCATAGTGTCCCCATCACTATACTGCGGCGTTGGGACCCGCACAGACCACAGGGTCGGCGCCCCCTGCTGGCCTCACTAACACCTCTTTCAGCAGCAACCTAGTTTTCCCAGGAGGTCTCCCGTCCAGGTACTGACCAGGTTCAGCCCTGCTTAGCTTCAGTGGGCATCCAGTCTTGGGTGACATGGCTGCTGGCTGCTGACAATAGAGCCCCCTTGCTTATTATGTGGCCCTCCACAGCAAGGGGAAATAGTTTAACAACCCAGATTTGGGAATCGGTTGCATTTTCCATAGAGTGTCTCTCCTGCCCCTGTATTTGGCTGGGGTTCCCAATCTCATTACAATAATGACCAATATGTCCCACTTTCTGACACTTGAAACAAATAAGTTGTCCTGAGGGATCAGAAGAATGCAGACACTCCTTATGGCTGTCTATTAAAGCTCTACCAACATTGGATCTGAACTTTAGTACTCAAATTCCCAGACCCAAACAATGTTTCAGGAAAACTCAACCCCTCTTCGCATCTTCTTTATGGACGTCCAGGAATGTTAGACGTGGTTTGTCTGATCGTTCTTTTCAGTTTTCTACTTCTCACATTCTCTGCAAACTGATCCCTGAGCATTACATCCTTTTCAGACACACCCCTTCCTTGGATTACAACACTTTCGTTCTTCTATCAAAGCCATTAATGCATGTTAGAACTCAATTAGTGTCTCTGCAATGCAGTAAAGGATTGACCATTTCCAAATACTTCAAGGAGTGCTTCAAAAATTCTCTCTTGACTTTAAAGTATTTCTTTTGGTCTATACTTAATTTCTTGCTTGGCCTCATTCTCTAAGTGTTCCCGTATGTAATCAACTGCCTGGTGTGAAGAGAAATTACCGACATTTAACACTTTTGAGGTCTTCAATCCAATCATTCAAAGGCACACTTGAAGATTGACCTGTATACACTTTACATCTCTTCTCTCTACATTAACCACCTCTACCTTTCGGTCTCGCCGCACAGTCCCGGTTTACATTGTTGCACCCCTTGACGGTCTCTCGTTTTCAATAGCCATCCTTCTCTTCTGTCTCTTGTGCTAGTCTTCAGGGCTGCCAGTTGATCCTGAAGCTCCTCCATTACGACCCCCCTGTGCCACTGATAAATTACAGTCCTTAGCCTTTATCCCAGTCTTCTAAAGTACCTCTAAAGTAGGGATCCCATCCTCGTTGCCAAAATTCTGTTGTGTGGGTTTGAATATTCACTACGAGTTAGCTTCATGAACACATGTTCTTTAAACCCTTGTTTCAAATATTTCTGCCGGTTTTAGTTTCTATGCAATCTATGACGTTAATTCTGCCGCTGAGCCACAGCGTGTAAGTGGAGTGAAAAGCTTTCGGCCAATCAGAGCGCTGTATTTTAACCCTCCGTCTACCTGCCCCTCCTAGCCAAATGCTTCGCGGCGAATCGCGCATTCCCGCGTTCAATTCAATTTAGTGCCCTCAAGCAAGCCAGACTGTCCGCTGTTGGCATGCATGCCATGGCTGAACCGCCGAAAAAAAAAGTTCGGAAACCACAAAGATTTTTAGACAGCTATCGGAAGAGATGGCCTTCCCTCCAGATGTACAGGCTACCTCATCATGCGTTCTGCACCGTGTGCAAAACAGACATCGACACCAGTCACCAAGGGGCAACAGGTAGCGTAAACAGTCCCACACACAAATACTCCCCACCCCCAGAAACATAATGATATTAAAAATAAAAGGATGATAAGAAGATAAACGTTCATAGTGTCAATAGGCTAGCCAATAATACCTGCCATCCTTCCCATTAACTAGGGGCAGTTAAGTTATTTAGACAAGTGGTGGAATGGCTAGAAATCTAGAAGATTTTAGACAGGTGATTTAGTGCTGATTAATGTAAGATAAAGGCAACAGTTAGGCTATTTTTTGCATTTTTTTAGCCTAATTGAATTTATGAACTTTAAAAATGACCTTGACATCATAACAGTCCAGCTGTGACAAGCTCAGTTAATGAGTCTATGGATCTTTAAAAGTTTTACATTTCATAATGTAAAAATAAGGCCTTAATTAGCATTAAAATGTCTTTAATCCGCGTTTAAAGGTCTTAAAAATGCAATTGAACCGAGGAAGATTTTATTTTCTAACATGGTTGCATAGCAACGACAGGCACATCAGGAAAAATCGGACCGAATTCTATTAATAATAAAGGATAAGATAATTATTAATCAAAGTGACTTTTTGGACTTCCACAAGTGTGACAGAACACCAGACCTAAACAAAAGAATATGGATTGTAGATTCACCGCCCTTGCCAGTGAAGGACTTCCTTTGCTGGAGTATACAGCTTGTTTCTGCCAACTTGCCCAGTGTACAGCTTTTAATGATGGGCTCGAGTCAATTATTATTTGCCAATGGACCTACCTGATCTGAATGAAGAAACATGGAGAGAGGCCATCCTCAGGAGTCTGCAGTGGGCTCACCCTGAACTGATACCATCACTTACAGCCACTGCAGAAACTGAACCAAACCCACAGCTCACCACCCCCTGCACAGAGAGACAAACAGAGTCCTGGAGCCTCATGAGTCTGACCTGGTGTGCAAGCCGGCCACATCACCCATAGTTGAGAGAGCATTGGTGGAATATGAGGGTATGGAGGAGATCCCTACTCACACCTACGCCTCAGTGAGTGAAACAAGGCTGAACTCCATAGACTATTTACTGGGACTTGAAGAGGATAATTCCCTGCCTCCGTTAATATCACCCATCTCTTCATCAGTTCCACTGGACCCGCCCAGCCTCCCACCTCCTCTTCCAAGTTCAACCCAGTCTCCGTTGTCTTCCATCAGTCCCTCTGTACATCCTCACTGCGGCGTGGATTCACCTGGGGCCTTCCGCGAGTCATCTCTGCCTGGGCATGGGGATCCCCTGGCTACGCCTACGGCCACTGATCCCGTCACTTCACCTCAGCTCATCGCCCTCAATCCTACACCTTCGCTCCTCCCCCCGTCGGCTCCACCAGAGACCATCGGATTTTCGGCTCCACCGAGCTCCCTCAGAACATCGGCTTCACCTCAGTCAAATGTCGCCATTCCATCGCCACAGACTTTCAGCTCTACCCCTCCACCCCTACGGCTCTGTTTGGCTCCACTCTCCTTCAGACTTCGCCTTAGCCCTCAATTGCTCTGATTCCACCTCAGCCCTCGGGTACCTCGCTTCCAACTCTGGAGATCGTCCCTGAGGCTCCGTCACGGACTCCGAAGCATGCATGGTCGTCCGGTCCCAACAGCTCTCCATCTTCACCTAGGGCTGCATCGCCAAGGTACATTTTTTAAAAAACTGAAAATGTTTAATATGGAAAACTTTAAAATATGGAAAAATGAGGATACATAAACTGCAACAATTCATAATACAACAATATAAACAATATCATGTTTCATAGTTTATAAACAAGTTAACCGTATTTCATTAAGAGTTCAGGAAAAATGTAATAAAAATATTCCCATAAGTAATTGTATTGAATTGTGTTTATCCATCAAGAATGGATTAGATCAGGAAAATTGGGTGTTGGAAAAGAGTTGAAAAAGACCTGATGTCAATGAAAAGGGAAAGCCGTTTAAGAGTTGAACAAGTGCATGTTAGTCCAAATACGTTTTTTTCTTTCTTTGCAATAACATATACTGATAAATGAAGAAAATAGGACCAAGAACATTTTGTCTTTTGTTGATTCTAGGTGTGAAACGCAGAGGAAATTGGCAATTTTGTCCACGTGGCCACTCACGTCTGATACCGTTTTGTGAGCGCTAGGGGGGCATTAACACAGTTTACGCCAGTAAAACAAGCATATTTGTGGATAGAGAGGACTAGATTTTGAGAGAGACGAGGGCAAGCCATGAAATATGCGGCGGTCACGACTCAAACACAGAACCACGCACATGCTCGCCGCGGTGGAGGATGACAAGAACATGTCAGAGAGATGTGTGGGCGAACGGCGGATCCACACACCAAAAAAGCTGTCTTTCTCCATGGATACTGAACATTTATGCAAACAGTTTGCGCACAAGATTGTGTTAAGTTTGTTAGTGCAGAAGCTGTTTTTAACTTGTCTCGAGTAGACGCCCACCAGCTGATGTCTATGAGGACGGATATCTAAAACCTCGGAGACGCCGTTCAGATCGGAAGTTGTTAGTGGTGCTCGCTGTTGTTATTATTGCTCATATGTGGGTTTAGTGATGTGAAAAATCCTCTAACTGGATAGTTCACCCAAAAATAAACATTCTGTCATTATTTACTCATCCTTACGTTGTTCCAAACCTAAGACTTTCTTTTCTCAGTAGAACTTTAAAGATATTTTGAAAGAAGAACATCAGTGGGGTCCAATGTTGCTTGAAGGCAAGCACTCTTCAAAATATCTTCCTTTTCTTTTGCAAAGAAAGTAAGTAAGTAAGTCATTGCCTACGGGTTTGGAACGACAGCAGGATGAGTAAGTGATGACAGAATTGTCACTTTTGGGTGAAATATCCCTTTATGGATTATGTAGGAATCATGTTGCTTTTCAAAGTGTTATTTTTGTATTATTTAGTGTATTTTCATTTATTGAAATTTTTATACAGCTATATAATATTTTACATTTTAAACTAAAATGACTAAATATTTCAATTCAATTTCAGTTTCATAACTTCAACTTATTTGAATTTAATTTTATGTTTTATATTTTTTGCTTTACCTTTTTCATCTCATAGATATAATTTATTTCAGCTTCGTTTCAATGGACAAAAACGACTTTTTAATCGTTTTAGTTGACAATAACATCACTGAATTAGATTTGTCATTTTTGTTGGCAGACAATGAAACTACTTTGACTAAAAGACCTCGAATAAACACGAATGAACATCAGAAGGAATGTTGTTTCAAGAGACGTGAGGACACACAATTTATCAAGTTCACCAACATTAATCTACAAACTCCCCTGACCGCTTTGATGGACAAAATGACGGATTCAGGGTTATGATTGGTCAGATCGCCTGTCAATCAAACTGCCGGCGAAGGGTCAATTGCGAGAAAAAAGAAAGAATTGCGGTAGTTTATATCTCGTAACTCCTTTTTGCGACTCCAAGTTTACGCAATTCTGAGGGGGAATTGTTTTCTGCGAATGTAAGACTTTTGTTTTCTGTCAGACTTCCGATTTATTACTCCCGCTATAGAATATCAAAGTTCAGTGAACTGTGAAACTGTTTGCACTAAACCAGCATGTTTATAAATAATACGATACATTAAAATAATATGGTAAGAAATACCAGTTTGCGATATCAAGCAGCATAACAAGCTGTTTTGTACCACTAAAAATACCTGGAAGCGAATGACACCCGAAGCCAGACATATTCGAATCCCACACTTGTGATTACGCGAGTTGTTATTAACTGTTATAGAACAGTTAGTTTGTCAATATGAGGTCTCCATCACCCAAAGTAAGAGCATTATCACAAATACAATTTCACACAAAACGCTTCTCATGACGAGGTTCACTAACGGGTCTCAGGTAATGAAGCAGCTGAACACACGATTGAAAGAAAATTCACATCAATTCAAACTAAGAGAGCTCAAGTAGATCCCTCTAGTTGTAGTAAGTCGTCATGCTCAAAAATTCAATGAAAAAGGGAGGACGCTTTCTAAGGACTACAACAAACGACTGGTAGGGACTACGACGAGCTTCTTCCTGGATTAGTGACATCAGAATCCAACATTTACATAAACCCCGCCCCCGAGAACACACAACAAAGGGGGCGGAGCCATGTTGGGCTGCTTTAGAGAAGAGGAAGAGTTGTTGTAGTCGAGTGTTGTTGACGCCGTCATTTTACGCCGGACCGCTTCTCAAACGAGGGTCAGTTCAAGGAAAAAAGATGAACGTGACGACACATGATCAACTCCACAGCAACTCCATCAATTTATCCACTAACCGTTCAGAAACGTCTAAAAGTTGGAACTTCTTCCCGAGTCTCTCCATCAGTGTCGACTCCGGTTTGAACAATGTAAGGATGAATTTTGTCTGCGTGAGATTCTCCAGCTTTGTTGTTGTTGAGCTGTTAAAGCTCCGCCCTCTTCTGGAGCAGCAGCTCATTTGCATTTAAAGGGATAGCATGTTTTTGCTCACACCCAAATAGGGGCAAATTTGACAAGATATAAAAAATGATCTGTGGGGGATTTTGAGCTGAAACTTCACACACATTCTGAAGACACCAGAGACTGATATTACATCTGGTGAAAGAGGCATTATAGGTCCCAATTAAAGCCTATATTATTACCACCAACTCATAACACTACTCTGATTAAGGTCCATAAACTTTTATATTACTTCATCTTCTTTACCATAGCTGTGTTGTCATGGATATGCTATTATGGTTTTCGTCAATATATATATATATATATATATATGTTTTCCATTTTCACTTTGATTTAGTTTTTAGCTATAGTAATGGTGTTTTAGTAATTGTCTTTGTCATATTTATTCAATTTTCTATGTCTAATATAGTTTTTATTTCAGTTTTAGTTACTTTAGTACGTAAAGTTCAACTACATGGAAATGAGAAATATTACCTTAGCACTTATAAGTAGATTCTAAGTTTGTTTTTTCATCATTTTTTTTTTTTAAGTTGATAATAATTAAGATATTAATCCAGCATCATGTACATTGTTTGGATGAATTGATGAATTGTAAAAAGTATGATATAATTTGTTCCTAAAATCAGAACATGGTGAATATTTCTGTAAATTTCTACACAGAACCCAACTTTTAGATAACACTTTTTTGTATTTTTTTTTGCTTTTAAAGTGTTTGAATGGTTAGGTCGGCAGCAGTGTATATGTCTTCAGCGGTTATAACGGGAATGCGTGTCATGCGGCAGCTCCGGCCGGCTCCAGTTCTCCTCATCTCCATAGAGACAGATGGCAGAGGTCAGTGAGATCACGCAGCAGGCTCTTTCAATGCTATATAAAGGCAGAGCTCACCTGTGAGCCAGGTATCACACCGACTCTCTGTCTGAGAGGTGTGTGTGTGTGTCTCTGAAAGCACACCAGGTGTATCAATCTCTCACAAGAGCGAATCTAAGTGCGTCTTTAAAAGAAAAATAAGTCTCAGATCATGTTCTTCGCAGTGAAAACATGTTAAAGACAAACAAATAGGATAGTAAACCATGCAATGGAGCTAAACTGGCAGGTCAGGACCAAAGGCTCAAAGATTTGTAGGGTATTATAGCATTTGTTGGGCATAGCATTGTCCAGTTAAACAGACACAATTACAGTATTTTGCTGCCAACTCATCGGTCAGTTTTTATCAAAAGGTTAAAATAATGCACTGAATCTCACTAATGTTTATGTTTGGCTGGTAAATCACATTTCTGATGTTCATTCTACGTTTGCAATATTCAGCCTTTGTCATGTTAATAAAGTTGCATATTGTTGGACTTATGCAGATTATGGTAATATTAATAAGTTTAAATATGAGATCCTAAGGACTTCTTTTTTGACATTTATATGATAAACTATATGTGTCCACTTAATGCCCAATAACTAAAAATCACAATCAATTCAGTACATATCCATTCAAGATTCTTTTTTCTTTTGTTTTTTAAGGAAATTAATAGCTTTATTCTGAAAGGGTGCGTTCATTTGACCAAAACTGACATTTAAATTGTTACAAACATTTCTATTTCAAATAAATGCTGTTTTTTTTTTTACTTTCTATGCATCAAACAATCGTGAAAAAACTTGTTTCCACAAAAATTGTATGCAGCACAACCGTTTTCAACATTGATTATAATAATCATAAATGTTTGTTGAGTATCAAATCATCATATCAGAATGATTTCTGAAGGATCATGTGACTCTGAAGACTGGAGGAATGATGCTGAAAATTCAGCTTTGATCACTGGAATACATTATATTTCAAAATATATACAAATAGGAAACTGAATTGAATTGTAATATTTCATACTGTTTTTACTGTACTTTAGGGATGTCATATCGATTTATATACTTATATTATGTGTGTGTGTGTGTGTGTGTGCGCTCATTTTTCTGATTTATGAGGACTATAATTTGTATAATATCATGGGTATTACACTGGTACCATGACATAAACATGTTTTATGAGGACATTTCATGAATTTAAAACAGCTTTAAAACATATTAAACAATGTTTTATTAAAAATGTAAAATAGCAGAATGTTTTCTGTGATGGATAGGTTTAGGAGTAGAGTTAGTGTAGGGGGAGAGAATGTACAGTTTGTACAGTATAAAAACCATTACGCCTATGGGATGTCCCCATAAACCATGAAAACACAACGTGTGTGTGTGTGTTTGGTCAAATAAGACGCTTATTTCAAAAACATTAAAAAACTATAACCTCTGAAAGGTAGTTTATGTCTGACTTTGAAATTCAGAAACTCTCTTTACGTTATATTGTTTCTTTTTCCTTTATATCCTGCTGCATTTCCTCGTCTTTTTCGGTTCGATGGCTCAGCAACAGTTCCTTTATAATATGACAATTTTGCCTTCTCTTCGTGTTATTGTCCATGTTCAGGAAAATTGGCTTGCTTAACTTGGGGACACTTGATATTCAGCAGTGTTTTTGATATGCCTGCATTGGCGCCGTTGTATGCGAACAGAGCCGAGCCGGACGATTACATCACTGTTTTCTCCAGTGCTGATGTACATAAATTAACCAGACTAATAACTATTGATCTTTGCAACGGAATGAATCAATAATATATAGAATAAGTTGGACAATGACACCATTTTCTTTGGGAGCTGCTGTGCAGCCAAAAATTATTCACCAATATTACTGTAAAGCTGCTTTGCCACAATTTGCATTGTAAAAAGCGCTATAAGTGTAATGGAGGCCAGCTAATAGTTGCTGTGTGAGTAAACCTTACTCCTCTGACCTCAAGAGACGCTCTAGTGACAGATGCTTGGGGTTGCAGACTTTAGAGACTCCCAGAAGACCGGGGTTCAAGGCCTGCTCAGAGCGGCTTGAGTATGACACGGGTAAAGGGGTTGCATTGGTGCCGTGACCCGGATGGGAGTGAGGTTTAGGGGGGTGAGTGTAACGGAGGCCAGCTAGTAGTTGCTGTGCAAGTAAACCTCACTCCTCTGACCTCAAGAAACGCTCTAGCGACAGATGCTTGGAGTAGCAGCCTTTAGCCTCCTTGTTAGAGCGTCCGACTCCCATGCCGGAAGACTCAGGTTCGAAGCCCGCTTGGAGCAGGTAGAGTAGGACCCGGGTAGAGGGGTTAGGGTTCATTCACACTTGTAGTTTGGTTGGTTTGGTTCGTTTGGTCTGGACCAAAAAACAAAAACAAAACAGTTATTCCTGGTCCGCTCAGCGTTCACACTGGCATTTTTAACGGCGAACCTTGAGTGACCGAACCAAAGGCACAGGGATACGCTCACGGCCTGATTGGTGGCTTTTATGACGTATATTTGGCAACGGATCTCGCTTACCGAACATTCAAAACAACGCTGTGTTCTGGATTAAACACCATCATTTCATGCTTTATTTTCACCAGCTAAGAATCACGAAAATCTCATGAAATGTTCAGAACATTCAGAACAGCAGCAGGATTTCCAGAATCTTCACCTCCTCATCGCTCCACGTTTGCCCTCGACTCATTTCGGATACTCCGATCTTGCCGCGTCGTCGAATCAGTGACTCGTAGCGTCGCATCTCGTGATGTCACGTCCTGTTTTTGGTTCGTTTACACGTCTTTGGTCCGTGTCGCGTTCATAAATCAACCGAACCGCACCAGAGTTCGTTTGGAAGCGGATCGAGACCATCTTTTTAGCTTGTTTGGTGCGCACCAGCGTTTACATATGAACCGCACTGACTGAGCAATCGCACCAGGGTTCGTTTTAATCCAACTAAACATGACAAGTGAAGGTGACTTGACTTGATGTGTACAGCATACATTATCCCAGAAAAGGAGTTAAAACAGAAAACAAGTGACTTTGCCTGTCGCTTTCATATTTTTAAGTGCTGTTGTGGATATTCACCAGGGCGGTCACTGGGGTGTTCAGAGAGAGACCTTAGTTAGGATAGAAAGAGGCTGAGAGAGAGAAGCCCAGTGCGTTCAGTGGATTGATGAAATGTCTCTAGGAAAAAAGAATCAGAATAATGATATAAGGTTCTCTCACAGCCGTGTTAAATTCAATATGGCGTCTAACCTGACTTGGGTCAATCAGCTCCCTCGTTCAGCAGTCAGACGATATCGGTAGTCGGCATTTGAATGAAAGGGCGGCCCAGTGGCATCTCTGCTTTTTAGCGGCGAGAGCGCCTGTGTTTAGTCATTTTCAGAAATGCAGGCTACACAGGTACAGACACGTATCTGGGACATTGCTCGCTTAAAGGAGAAAACTGTCATGACTAAAAGCTCACTGCCATCAAATCGCATGCCCTTTGACGTCTTTGTACCTCAGCATTCAGGGCAGTGTCGGATCTGTTTTGGTGCGAAGTGCACTCGCTCCTGCGGCGAACAACTGCTAGTTGACTATAATGTTAAAGGACTCGATTAGTCAAAATACTTGGATGCGTTTCAACGGGGTGAAAACAGCCTGCACATCTCTTCACAATCATTTTTGATTCATTAAGCAGGAAAAGTCTGCCCTCTTCTGGTTGATAGTCTGCCATCTTCTTGGCTCTTTGGTTTCAAAATGCATGGTCCTACAACATAAAATGTCTATGCATTGAAATTATATTTAGCCTATACCCTTTTAAATGTAACTTAAAGAGTTAGTTCACCCAAAAATTAAAAGTATCCCATGATTTACTCACCCTTGGGCCATCCTAGGTGTATATGACTCCTTTCAGACAAACACAATTGACCTTTTACAAACAGTTTGATTGACAGGCGATCTGACCAATCATAACCCTGACTCAAAGCAGTCAGGGGAGTTAGTGGATTAACGTTGGTGAACTTGATAAATTGTGTGTCCTCACGTCTCTTGAAACAACATTCCTTCTGATGTTCATTCATGTTTATTTGATGCTATAAATGAACTAGTATGAAGAGATGATCGAGGAGCTACAGCGACACATTAAACACACACTAGACGCTATTTATTGATTAAACTTCTTTAAAAAATTCCGATATATTAAATATGAAACTGTTTCATACATTGTCAGTGTCCTCTTTGATGTATTTTTCACAGCGTGAGAACATGATGTGTGGCGTGAGAGCGCATGACTTGTCGGACATAGCAACAGTAACTAAAGGGGGCGGGGCTTTGCGAAGGGTCAATTGTTACAAAATATGAAATTCTTTATTTATTAATAATTATTACAACCACTGAGCCAGTGTTATATATTTTGTTCAGTTGAGTACTTACAATATCCCAAATGATTCCAACTATTTGTAAATTGTGAGAAATTCGCAATTTTAACCAAGGATTCGGGACGTGTGAGG
>CM074280.1:30632744-30645244 GCA_037194245.1 Opsariichthys bidens | reverse complement strand
AATGAAATTACCTGTACATCAGACACATTTCAATCTTTATTTAACAAAAAAAAGCTAATATACAGTCATCATCATGAGCTTCTTCAGATGTGGCTCTTTCATTAGGATCAAGTCTTTGAAAAAATGAGGCCGAGCGGGATTTTCCTCCTCATTTCTCCAGCGGTGCATAATTCAACAACTTCTCAATAAGATCCACGTGGGCCAGAAGCATCCGGCGACAGCAGTATCTCTTCAAACCCAGAGCATCGAGAGCGTCGCTGCGGAAAAGAGCAAAGAGTGAGATTCAGTTCAACGCCGGCGTAAGACAGGCACAGATATGGGACGGCCATGAACACACCCCTCTGTGTACTCCGCTTGAAGAAGACCTAAATACGCCTCCCATTTGTTCCCGACAATTTTTCCACAAGTGAAGCAGCGAACAGGGATGATCATGGTGAAGGACGAGAGGCCTGAGAAGAAAAAGAGTTCATTAGAAAACACAGACAGGGATTTGGGTAGATCACGGTTCTCTATGACTAGATCATTACAGTCGTATGGAATCCTGTTTCTGCCACACAAGGGAAAAATCCATGCTTTTATTTACAAATCATGAGTCACAAGTCAAAACTACGACATGCCAAGTCATATTCGTGAGACGAAAAGTCAAAACTATGACATTCTACATTGAAATCTTACTTTAAAAACCAGAATTTAGATTTTTTTTATCTGAAAATTTGGAGTTTTTAACCTCATAACTATAATTTAACATGTCTAAAAACATAAATATAATACTTGCGTTGAAATCCTGACATACTAAGTTGAAATCTTACTTTAAAAGCCAGAATTTAGATTTTTTTTATATGAAAAATTTGACTTTTTATCCTCATAACTATAATTTAACATGTCTAAAAACTTAAATATAATACTTGCGTTGAAATCCTGACATACTAAGTTGAAATCTTACTTTAAAAGCCAGAATTTAGATTTTTTTATCTGAAAATTTTGACTTTTTATCCTCATAATTATAATTTAACATGTCTAAAAACATAAATATAATACTTACATTCAAATCCTGACATACTAAGTTGAAATCTTACTTTAAAAGCCAGAATTTAGATTTTTTATATCAAAATTTGGAGTTTTTAACCTCATAACTATAATTTAACATGTCTAAAAACATAAAAATAATACTTACGTTGAAATATTGACATACTAAGTTGAAATCTTACTTTAAAAGCCATAATTTTGATTTTTTTTATCTGAAGATTTTGACTTTTTATCCTCATAACTATAATTTAACATGTCTAAAAACTTAAATATAATACTTACGTTTAAATCCTGACATACTAAGTTGAAATCTTACTTTAAAAGCCAGAATTTAAATTTTTTTTTATCTGAAAATTTGGAGTTTTTAACCTCATAATTATAATTTAACATGTCTAAAAACTTAAATATAATACTTACATTGAAATCCTGACATACTAAGTTGAAATCTTACTTTAAAAACCATAATTTAGAATTTTTATATCAAAATTTGGAGTTTTTAACCTCATAACTATAATTTAACATCTCTAAAAACATAAAAATAATACTTACGTTGAAATATTGACATACTAAGTTGAAATCTTACTTTAAAAGCCATAATTTTGATTTTTTTTATCTGAAAATTTGGAGTTTTTAACCTCATAACTATAATTTAACATGTCTAAAAACATAAATATAATACTTACATTGAAATATTGACATACTAAGTTGAAATCTTACTTTAAAAACCATAATTTTGATTTTTTTTATCTGAAAATTTTGACTTTTTATCCTCATAACTATAATTTAACATGTCTAAAAACTTAAATATAATACTTACGTTGAAATATTGACATACTAAGTTGAAATCTTACTTTAAAAGCCATAATTTTGATTTTTTTTATCTGAAAATTTGGAGTTTTTAACCTCATAACTATAATTTAACATGTCTAAAAACATAAATATAATACTTACATTGAAATCCTGACATACTAAGTTGAAATCTTACTTTAAAAACCATAATTTTGATTTTTTTTATCTGAAAATTTTGACTTTTTATCCTCATAACTATAATTGAACATGTCTAAAAACATAAAAATAATACTTACGTTGAAATATTGACATACTAAGTTGAAATCTTACTTTAAAAGCCATAATTTTGATTTTTTTTATCTGAAAATTTGGAGTTTTTATCCTCATAACTATAATTTAACATGTCTAAAAACTTAAATATAATACTTACATTCAAATCCTGACATACTAAGTTGAAATCTTACTTTAAAAACCATAATTTTGATTTTTTTTATCTGAAAATTTGGAGTTTTTAACCTCATAACTATAATTTAACATGTCTAAAAACATAAATATAATACTTACATTGAAATCCTGACATACTAAGTTGAAATCTTACTTTAAAAACCATAATTTTGATTTTTTTCATCTAAAAATTTTGACTTTTTATCCTCATAACTATAATTTAACATGTCTAAAAACTTAAATATAATACTTACATTCAAATCCTGACATACTAAGTTGAAATCTTACTTTAAAAGCCATAATTTTGATTTTTTTTATCTGAAAATTTGGAGTTTTTAACCTCATAATTATAATTTAACATGTCTAAAAACTTAAATATAATACTTACGTTGAAATATTGACATACTAAGTTGAAATCTTACTTTAAAAACCATAATTTTGATTTTTTTTTTCTGAAAATTTTGACTTTTTATCCTCATAACTATAATTTAACATGTCTAAAAACATAAAAATAATACTTACGTTGAAATATTGACATACTAAGTTGAAATCTTACTTTAAAAACCAGAATTTAGATTTTTTTTATCTGAAAATTTGGAGTTTTTAACCTCATAACTATAATTGAACATGTCTAAAAACATAAATATAATACTTACATTGAAATCCTGACATACTAAGTTGAAATCTTACTTTAAAAGGCATAATTTAAATTTTTTTTTATCTGAAAATTTGGAGTTTTTAACCTCATAATTATAATTTAACATGTCTAAAAACTTAAATATAATACTTACATTGAAATCCTGACATACTAAGTTGAAATCTTACTTTAAAAACCAGAATTTAGAATTTTTATATCAAAATTTGGAGTTTTTAACCTCATAATTATAATTTAACATGTCTAAAAACTTAAATATAATACTTACATTGAAATCCTGACATACTAAGTTGAAATCTTACTTTAAAAGCCATAGTTTTGATTTTTTTTATCTGAAAATTTGGAGTTTTTAACCTCATAACTATAATTTAACATGTCTAAAAACTTAAATATAATACTTACGTTTAAATCCTGACATACTAAGTTGAAATCTTACTTTAAAAGCCATAGTTTTGATTTTTTTTATCTGAAAATTTGGAGTTTTTAACCTCATAACTATAATTTAACATGTCTAAAAACTTAAATATAATACTTACGTTTAAATCCTGACATACTAAGTTGAAATCTTACTTTAAAAGCCATAATTTAGATTTTTTTATCTGAAAATTTGGAGTTTTTAACCTCATAACTATAATTGAACATGTCTAAAAACATAAATATAATACTTACGTTGAAATATTGACATACTAAGTTGAAATCTTACTTTAAAAACCATAATTTTGATTTTTTTTTCTGAAAATTTGGAGTTTTTAACCTCATAACTATAATTTAACATGTCTAAAAACTTAAATATAATACTTACATTCAAATCCTGACATACTAAGTTGAAATCTTACTTTAAAAGCCAGAATTTAGATTTTTTTTATCTGAAAATTTGGAGTTTTTAACCTCATAATTATAATTTAACATGTCTAAAAACTTAAATATAATACTTACGTTGAAATCTTGTCATACTAAGTTGAGATCTTACTTTAAAAACCATAATTTTGATTTTTTTCACTCAAAATTGAATTTTTATCCTCATAATTATAATTTAACATGTCATATTTATGACTTTTTGTCATAATTACCACTTTCTCACAATATCAACTGTCAATTTCTTAAATTTGCACTTAATTATATGTATATCTGTACATATCAAATGTACATATGCTGCTAATAGCATTGAATAAAAATATGATAGCGGTGTTCCGCTCGAGATAATTTCCTTAGTTAAAACCTCACAACTAAACTTTAACGATTAGTTTATGCTATTATTATTATACATGTCAGATGAAAAAGTAAGAAATATTACCAAAACAATCTCGCACGCTACACACGCTCCTCTTGCGCCGCTTAATACAACAGCATTTCAACCGCGTAATTTCCCCGTTGCGTTTGTCAACTGCGTACGGGCGGAAACAAGAGTTATGAGAAACGTTCCGATCATACTCCAATAATTATCATCAACAAATCTCTAAAATAACACAAATGAAAGTATAAGAATTATGTAGATCCCATATAAAAAATATATAATAATATAAGACCCTAAAATATGATCATTATGATAAAACAGTTAGTAGCAGGAGTAATAGAAGTAGTGTACGGTTAAAACTATGGCTGTCACGGACTGTGATGACGCGTTTTAACGGTCATCAATATCGTAAATCCTGCAAAGTTTTTTATATTTAAATTTTTTTTAAATAATTTATGTACATTTATAACATTATATTTAGTATTATATTACCTTTGCATCAAAATACAAAAAATAAATAGTTAACGCTGTTGTTGGTAAAAGTGACATATGTGCAGTTAGCAATTGCTCTGTATTTTTTCCCCCTTTTTGAAAGTTATGAAAGCACAACTGTGAAGTTTTTCTTTTGTTCAAATGGAAACACACAAAAAATATATATTTAATCAAGTCTCTCATTCACCGCTATTAAAGTTAACCCAACGTATAACATTTCTGAGAAACCCGGAAATGTGAAAAGTGTTCTTTCATAACTTTAGAAAGCAGATGAATCACTAATAATGTCAAATTCAGTAAATTCCAACTCTATTTGAAAATCGAAACGTTTTTGTCGGATTGCAGCAGCGTCAAAATCATCCATAAAGTCCCTTCATAACATCTTCTCACTTTGATTATTGAATCTTAACTCTTTGTAACTTTGCTTTGTATGTTGTTTTCTTTTCTTTTTACCAGTGATAGATACGCCTAAATCAGCAAATTTACTAATTCCTTGTTAAAAGTCACTGCTAAATGTAGTAAATGCAAGAAAAACAGAAAAGAAATCAGTCACAAGTACGAATCATCTGAATTCTGCCTTCAAAAACGAACAAACGGTTTAAAAAAAACCCACACTGAGTCTGGGAAAATATAGTTCATTGTCCTTTAATAAGGTCATCAAGTCACAAGGGGGCCATCTTGTTTTATTTCACACGAGGAACAGCAGAAAGGCAGCAGGCGAGGGTGCGTGTAAAATAAACACATATGGCAGGAGGAAAGGGACACATTTCATTTGAACCAACAAATAAAATCATAATCATTCATCATCACCACCACCAAGACAACCGCCATGTTGCCACACCATCATCATCATCGTCATCATCAGTATCACAACTAATAAATGGTCTTCATCTTTTAAATACAGAGTTCTATTTCAATTATTGCATCATATACGCACTTTAAAGACACTGTAATTGTCTGTTACAGTATGTCATGTGACGTGTGAGTGTATATTGTTCGTGTCTGCATGCATTTAGGGATTGTTTCTGTTGTATAGAGAGCGCTTTAGTGTAGGCTAACTGTGAAATTGAAGCTGTTGGTCGTAATCTAAGTTGCATCTATATTGCATCACACATCTATTTCCATTGGCCCACTTCAGAAAATCGTCAACATCGTTCAAACACAACCAAAAAACAATGAAGATTCTGAAACGGCGCAGTTCAATGTTACTGAATTATGACTTGGTTTGACAGGTGATGACAAATAAAAATAAATTAAATTTTTCTACACCTTCTCTCATCAATACAGGCCTAACTGCAATAGATGTCAGAGCCATGTATTTGTACATATGGATTGTGCATTAGTAATATGAAATATAAATAGCATTTGATTTCCCTAAATGACTAACTCCAGAAAACTGCTGTGTTGTTAAATTTGAATCATGCATGTTAATATTGTTACAATTACAATTACAATTGGCAGTTATAGGTTTAAGACCAGTTTGGAAAAACTCAAAAAAAATATATATATATATATATTTGGATAATTGTATTCACATCAACATGATGGCATGAATGATGATATGTAACAAGCATAGTGACTATAATGAAAGCTGAGGTGTAAATTTAGGGGTGTAATGGTACATGTGTTCGTCTCGAATCGTCACGGTTGATGAATACTGTCAGTCATAGCCGATTCACACTCCAATCCAGAAGGGGGCGCACATGGCAATGCAACGCTGTTTGCTAACCACCACAACAGGAAGAACAGACTGTGTATAAATAAATATGTTTACGTGTAATTTCTCAACCAGGCTACTTTAACACTTGTTTTTCGTGATATTAAGCGAATTTTGCCAGGGGAAACCCGCCAAAATTGAGCGATTTGGCTAGTTTTGGGCTACTTTCGAGTAGCAATTGGGCGGGTTTTGTTTGTGAAAACCTGGCAACCCTATCTCGCGTAGCATTACATTTACCTTAGGCGAGTCATTTAGTGTCCGCAGCATGTTAGCTCACTAAACATATATATATTTAAATACATTTGTCATGGAAACAAGTTATGAGAGTAACGGTGTAAATGTATTGGAGAAGAAAAATGTAAAAAAAAAACTATCTTTTTTTATTATTATTATTTGGGTGTTGATTATTAAATCTAAAACTGAATAACAACTGAATTGAATAGTTTAGGCTCTGTTGTTAATAAAATGTTCATTACAATTGAATATATTTAAAGAGAGAGACACAATTTGTTTGACTGTTTAATAAAAAAAAGAAGCAATTTTATGTTTAGTTTTCTCCCCCTACTCCAATCCAGAAGGGGGCGCACATGGTAATGCAACGCTGTTTGCTAACCACCACAACAGGAAAAAGAGCAGAAGAAGAAGAACGGACTGTGTAGAAATAAATATGTTTATGTGTAATTTCTCAACCAGGCTACTTTAACACTTTTTGAAGTGACGCCAGATTACGTGATATTAAGCAAATTTTACCAGGGGAAACCCGCCAAAAATGAGCGATTTGGCTTGTTTTGGCTACTTTCGAGTAGCAATTGGGCGGGTTTTGTTTGTGAAAACCTGGCAACCCTATCTTGCGCAGCATTACATTTACCTCAGGCACGTCATTTAGTGTCCGCAGCATGTTAGTTCAGTAAACATATATATGTTTAAATACATTTGTCATGGAAACAAGTTATGAGAGTAACGGTGTAAATGTATTGGAGAAGAAAAATTGAAAAAAAAAAAAAAAAAGTGACTGTTTCATTAAAAAAAAGCAATTTTGTTTAGTTTTCGCCCTTTACTCCAATCCAGAAGGGGGTGCACATGGTAATGCAACGCTGTTTGCTAACCACCACAAAATGAAAAAGAGCAGAAGAAGAAGAACGGACTGTGTATAAATGAATATGTTTACGTGTAATTTCTCAACCAGGCGACTTTAACACTTGTTTTTCATGTTGAAGTGACGCCAGATTACGTGATATTAAGCGAATTTTACCAGGGGAAACCCGCCAAAAATTGTAGTTTTAGGAGTTTTACCAAACCGTCATGTTTGTGTACCGTTACACCCCTAGTGGAGATCCATGGACTACAACAAATGTGCTGAATGTTATATGAAAAAGTGTTTGGCCTATATGCATCTCTAGCTTGCTTTAATGTCACCACAAGCGCTGAAATTAACGTACAGCATAAAATAAAGACGCCTAGTGACTCCCCACCCCCCTTATATAAACTTTAATAGTCTGTGAATTAATGAACCCCGCCGTTTAACAACCAATCACAGGCCTCGGGTCAGTTTTTCTTGGCTAATAAGATTACGCCCACCAATACAGCTCCAAGAGCGATGACAGCTCCTCCGATCAGGAAAGGCTTCAAACTTTCTAAGGCTTCACAGCTGCTTCCTGTGGACTCCGTCGCCTCCTGTTGGTTGGTGGCTCCATCTTCCACTGGCTTCTCGGGTTCGGCGGGTTCGACCGAGACGGGGTCTGGCTTCGGCGGCGGGGCTGCCTCCTTCTTCTCTGCTTTGGAGGCAGACTTCGGCACTCCTTTAGCTTTTGCTTCCATGTGGGAGTGGGATCAAGGGGTCAAGGAATCCGGCGGGTTTTCTTGGGCTTTCTTTGAGGAATTCAATTAAAGAAGAGGGAGAGATTTAGATTTGAAATTTCTCATTGTACACTGCTGTTCAAATGTTTGGTAATGAAGTCTCTTCTGCTCACCAGGTCTGCTTTTATTTGAATAAAAATAAAGTTACAAACTTAAAAAAATACAGTAAAAACAGTAATATTATGAAATATTATTTCACTTTAAAAGAACAGTACTGGGTTGTCAAATTATAGTCTGTTAGTGAAAACAAATTGCATGAATAAAATTGTAGTTAATGATGTAATCTTTCACAGGTAATATATTCTGATTACTTTTAGATTACTTTTAAAAAAAATTAAAAAGGTGATGCGACTTTTAATTTCGCAATTCTGAGATTATCTAAACTCAAAGAGTTTTGAGATAAAAAGTGTTAATTGTTTATTTTTTTATTACGTGGCTTCCATGTTTATTTCACACGGATTTGAATAGGAATCTTGAATAGAAATCTCCATAGTGATTTTAAATTATGACCATAAAAATGTAAAAATTTTAACATAAAAAGAAATTAAAGTAAAACAAAAATGCTGTGTGGTCTATGACTTTTGCAAGTCTTTCTGAACATATATAAGCAATATGCGGTTTTAGAAAGCAAACTTAATATAGAAGAATTAGTGAAAATCAATGAATTATGAATAACTGACTGCCATTTTGTGAACATTAGATAACGATGTAATTTAATAAAGAAGTATCTAGTCCGATTAGGAGTATTTAAAAAAAAATAACTTAATGTTTGGAACCAAATTTTCTATTTGAATAGATTTTAAAATGCCATTTATTCCTGTGATTTAAAGCTGGATGTTCAGCATCATCACTCCATCTTCAGTGTCACGTTTGTTTCAGGATTCTTTGATGAAAAACAGCAACTATTTGAAACCGTAATCTTTTGTAGGATTATAAATGACTTTGCATCCGTGCATCCTTGCTGAATAAAAGTATTAATATCTTTAAAAAATAATATTACAGACCCCAAACTTTTAAATGGCAGTGTGTATATAAAAAAAGCAATATGCAGAGGAGTGAAAATACTGGAAATATTAATTTCATAATATAACATAAAAATCCCATAACGGTCTTGTGTACTATATTCAAACTGGCCTGTCATGTTCAATTCTGTTATTTTTTAACGTCATCTCATTTGTAAATGAAATTTAAGAGCTTCGGTTTCTAACGCGAAGCATGATAAATATAGTCGCATGGGCTGCTTTTAAAATTAGTTTGCATTTTATCTACTACTATCATTGTATGAAAAAAAAACTTTCTTTCATCTCACATGGGTGTAAATAAACAGTAAATAATAATGACGTCATATTTTGGATTAGCTATTAGTTTTTGCCGCCCAATTACAACAGAATTACATCACATGCAACATTTGAATCTCTGACCTTGATATGGCAATGATAGTATATGCAGTGGCCTAAAGGCAGCGTCCATTAGTCGTTGCTTGCTTAAAAAGCGTGTCTTTTGTGTGTAAAAGCTCTTGATTATAGAGCATGTGAGACAAAAGTGGCACGTAACATCAGTCCAGCACCATCACTGCACCCACCACACATATGAACAGTGTTTGAGGCATTGAACATCAGAATGAGATGTAGGTAATATGCAGAAATTTCCCTGTGAATCTGTATGAGTCATTCAAGGGAGCGGAGCAATGCACATTAAAAATACATGACAGGGTTCTGAAACTGAGAATGTATAACCTTGAAAAATGGTTTTATCGAGCATGTGATTTCTGTAGTGATGCAGTTACGACGGCTGCACAGGCCACAGCAGCGCATCACCTTCTCCCCCAGTTTTGATGGATATACATCTACTCTCTGAGATCATGATGGATGGAACGTACCTGCTTTATGTTGCCTTGTAATCCTCGCTCACCTTTTCCTCTTTTTAAAGAAGAAGGGTGGAGAGACGGAGAATGAGAAACCAAGAGATAGGCCTGAATCCGTCCTCAAGGAGAAGTAGTATCAAAGGAAATGGAGTGATGGAGGACACAGCGGCAAGAGGAGGAGGAGGAGAAAGAGGAGGAGAGGCTCTGGGACGTACCACTCCATCTGTGAAAGCAGGGGGGGCGCAGTGCAGCTGGGGTGTGTGTGACTTTCAACGGATCTTGCGTTGAAGTTTTATTTCATTTTATTTTAATGACGTCATGTATATGCTACAGGCTGAAGCAGAAACAGACAGTTATTATCCCGGGGCAATCATTCCTTTATCAGAACAGATGGTGCATTTTTGGGGAGTGCTAGAGCAGGTTTTACCTGAAACGAAATGCTTTACAAGCTCTCTTGCATTACAGTGTCAGTCAAGAGGAATTACGTCAGATTCTCTCACACCTCAAAGACTGTTTGGAATGAACCTATTTATATAAATCTATCTATCTATCTATGATAGAATATATAAACATCATATAATGTATATATCTATGACAGTATATATTGTACATATATATAATATATATAACATTATATAGTGTATATATCCTATCTATCGATCTATCTATGACAGTATATTTAAACATTTTATATTGTATATATCTATGCTTAACAGTATATATTGTACATATATAATATCTAACATTATATAGTGTATGCAGCCTATAGATCTACCTATCTATCTATCTATGACAGTATATATAAACATATTGTATATATATATATGCTTAACAGTATATATTGTACATATATATAACATTATATAGTGTATAGCCTATCTATCTACCTATCTATGACAGTATATATATATATATATATATATATATACATATATATATATAAACTTTATATTTTGTATATATCTATGCTTAACAGTGTATATTGTACATATATATAATATTATATATAGCCTATCTATCTATGAGAGTATATATAAATATTATATATTGTATATATATATATATATATATATATATATATATATATATTATCTGACATTATAGTGTATATAGCCCATCTATCTAACTATCTGTCTATCTATCTATCTATCTATCTATGACAGTATATATAAACATATATTGTATATATCTATGCTTAACAGTATATATTGTACATATATATAACATTATATAGTGTATAGCCTATCTATCGATCTATGACAGTAAACATTTTATATTGTATATATCTATGCTTAACGGTATATATTGTACACATTTATTTAATTTCTTTATAATAAAACATTATATAGTATATATGGCCTATCTACCTTTCTATGACAGTATATATATATTTATATAAACTTTATATGTTGTATATATCTCTGCTTAACAGTGTATATTGTACATATATATAATATTATATATAGCCTATCTATCTATGAGAGTATATATAAATATTTTATATATATATATATATATATATATATATATATATATATATATATATATGTATATATATATATATATATATATATATTATCTGACATTATAGTGTATATAGCCCATCTATCTAACTATCTATCTATCTTCCTATCTATCTATCTATCTATCTATCTATCTATGACAGTATATATAAACATATATTGTATATATCTATGTTTAACAGTATATATTGTACATATATATATAATTTCTAGATAATAAAACATTATATAGTATATATAGCCTGTCTATCTATCTATCTATGACAGTATATATAGACATTATATATTGTAATTATCTATGCTTAACACTATATGTTGTACATATAGAAACTGTGCATATATAATATCTAATATTACATAGTGTATCTATCTATCTATGACAGTATATAAAAACATTATATATTGTATATATATATATATATATATATATATATATATATATATAGGGTTAACTGCATATATTGTGTATATGTATAAATATATATATACATATAACATTATATAGTGTATATAGCCTATCTATCTATCTATCTATCTATCTATCTATCTATCTATCTATCTATCTATCTAATGGAATTAAATGTTTTATAAATGTATTTATTGATTAATTGATTTGTTCTCTTCCATAGGCGCACCCTGCTGATTACAAAGGCTTAAGAAATTCAGGAAATGACGTCGTTCCACGCCCAGCATACTATTTCGGAGTCTCCTCTGTATTCACTAAGCCCGTCCCAGCACAGTGTGCCAGTGGTTCCTAAGCAGCGGAAAATTGCGGCGTCGTACGTCAGTAGCGCAGCGCCTCTCACGACAACCAATGGATGACGTGAGATACGCCAGGAGCGCAAGTGAGAAACGGGACGCGGCTTCAAACGGCGTAAGTGGGATTGAGAATCGCAACG
>CM074280.1:30607744-30627744 GCA_037194245.1 Opsariichthys bidens | reverse complement strand
CACTTTTGCATAATTTGGGCAAAACACATTTTCTGTAAATCTAGTTTGCACACGTTTCTGTGATGGGTGGGTTAGACCACAGAAAATATCATTAACCTCATATAAAATCATAAAAAAAGAGTGTGTGTGTGTATATATATATATATATATATATATATATATATATATATATATAAAATTTACACACACACACATATATATATAACACATATATTATCATCTTTAAAAATAACTAAATATAATGAATAAATATAAATAATATAAATATGAATAATTAAACTATTCAAATAATTTATTCAACTCCCAAATTTTACTGAAAATAAAACTTAAATTTTGATTTTTAATCAAATCGAAATGCACATTACAAATGTTCATTTGTAAATGAGTATATATAAAGTTTATTTACCATTTTGTATTTTTTATTCATCGTTATTATTATTGCTATTCTTGTGTTAATATTTTATACATGTGTAATTATTTTGGGTGGAAAGGGTTTAGTATTATGGGGTCAAATGATTTAACTTTTAATTGTTTTAATTGAAGCTTACTGTTAATGCCACCGTCACTGACAATCCTCATTTTGTCTGCGTGAGATTCTCCAGCTTTGTTGTTGTTGAGCTGTTAAAGCTCCGCCCTCTTCTGGAGCAGCAGCTCATTTGCATTTAAAGGGACACACACAGTGTTTTTGCTCATACCCAAATAGGGGCAAATTTGACAAGCTAGATGACTCCGTTAGATGAATATGTAAAAATTTGTAAAAATGTTGCATGCTTTCGTCTCAGTAACAAAATAAACATGTTATACATGTTTAATTATTTTGGACGGAAAGGGTTTAGTATTATGGGGTCAAATGTTTTAACTTTTAATTGTTTTAATTGAATCTTACTGTTAATGCTTTGAAAAAGTTTATAAATAAAAAAAATCTTTTTTTTTTTGCAAGATGACAAGTTTTCTATTAATTATTGCCATCGTGCCTCATTAATGAAACTCAAGTAGAACGAATTTCTGCGTAAATGTTTTGTAAACATTTACAAAATATATATTTATATATATTTATTTATTTATTATTATTATTATTATTATAGATTAGTTTCCCTTCGGGGATCAATAAAGTATTTCTGATTTCTGATTAAAACTATCGATTGATTGCGACCATTTACATGAGAATCGTTTATGAACGATTCATGAATGAGTTTGGCTTATGTTTCATGAGATCTCATGTCCGTGCATGTTCTGAAGTTTAACAGTTTACAACATTTGCAGTGATGTATTTTTATTTTATGATTTGTTTTCTGATAAAACATTGATGGCAAATAAGATGTTGCGTGTATGATATCCGGTCTCTGCCATAGAAACGCAGGCGAATATTCTCCAAAATCCAGCTCTCTGCAAAGAACAACAGGGACATTGTCCCCTCAACATCCTGCAATCTGTCAGAAAAAAAAAAAAAGAAAGAACATCAAGAGATTGTATGTGGCTCAGAGAAATATAGCGGCTGTATTGTTTAAAATTGTATTAGCTTCTGTAATCCATTATTGAGCGACGCGTAGATCTTCAGGGCGCTCGTCATAAAGCTTTATGGCACTATGAAAAAAATTTGCAGAACAAAAGTTGTCCGATAAAGATCTGCATAAAAACACCTAGGTTCATTAAATATGAGATACGAGACGTTTAATGTGGGTCATTGTCATCTGCTCTCAGTCTGTTTCAGCACATGGTTCCTGTTCAGGCAAATCTGCGTTTTATGTTAAACTAATTCACTCTGGGAGTTAATCATCACCTCACATTGATTATAATGGGCTCGGATAATTCCGGGCTCCCGTCAGTTCCATCTCTGGTCGGGCTTTTCAGTCGACGTCTTGAGTTATAAAGTGATTCATGTATGAATCAGTGCATTGATTGACGTTTTCTTTCGTCACGCATGTGTGAAAGCGCGTTCACGATCGATACGGCTTCTAATAATAGCTGCAAAAAATAATTTTGCATTCTGTCTGCACTATTTTTTTTAAACGTTGCGTTTACGTACGTGTCAGACGTGTTGTGTTTTTCTTATCTCACATTTTTATGATGCTGCATTGCTTGCGTTTATGCGGCATTACGTTACCAAAAAGACTCGGAAGCAATTGATACTTCTAATAATTATCAGAATAAATATGAAATAGTTCATTGCTGTCATTTATTCTGTTATAATTGCTGTCATCTCCTTGTGAGCTGCTACCAGGAGAAAAAAAAAAAGTCAAATATTTTCTCTTCACTTCAGTCGTTCATTTATGAGTCATTGGAATGAGGTGTTATGGATGTACAATCTCATAATACACGCATTAGCATATCATTCATATTAATAAGGCCACTGACTGAGGCTGCATGTACTTCTACAAGCTATTATTTTGCTGTCAAACGCGGTGACGTTCGGATGTTTGAGTGTGGCTCGAGTACTGTTCGGGTTCTTACACGGTTTGGAAAAATATGGGATTTTTGTTTGAGTAATTTCCACGTTGCATCCCTGCGATATCACTATTTTTGGTCGTGAATGATTAAAATGTCCCACCATACTGTAATATGCATCGAATATTGTGTGTAGAGTGTAGGGTTACACTCGTTGCAGTTATTCATTTGCATGCATTTTAACATTTTTATTTGTGTTCACCCGAAGCGAGCGCACGCTAAAAGCCTGTCAAACAGCGTGTGAGTACAAACTAAGTTATCTGTCGCATCTTATTGGGCGAAATGCACGCCAGGTTTGCATAATCCCGGCCGATTATGTCTTAAGCGAATGTAAAGAGTTGCGAGAAAACCGGATGCGTGTCTGTAATGTATATTAGATCCGTGCGTGAGCTCTTAAAGTGACAGCAGCCTAATAATCCTGCTGCTGCTTGTCTTTAATGTAGATCGAACAACAAAAGACAAAGAGAAAACTCTTCACCGAATAGCTTTGATAAAAATCAATGTGTATGTAATTTATAGTGAAATCTAGTGTTTTTTTTTTAAAGGGGTGGTTGATTATGATTTCACTTTTTTAACTTCAGTTAGTGTGTAATGTTGCTGTTCGAGCAGAAACAGCATCTGCAAAGTTACGACGCTCAAAGTTCAATGCAAAGAGAGATATTTTCTTTTATAGAAATCGCAAACGGCTGGTAGGAACTACAACGAGCTTCTTCCCAGGTTAGTGACATCACTAACCCTAAAATTTACATAAACTCCGCCCCCGAGAACACACAACAAAGTGGGCGGGGTCATGTCGGGCTGCTTTAGAGAAGAGGAAGAGTTGTTGTAGTCGAGTGTTGTTGACGCCGTCATTTTACGCCGGACCGCTTCACAAACGAGGGTCGATTCAAGGAAAAAAGATGAACGTGACGACACATGATCAACTCCACAGCAACTCCATCAATTTATCCACTAACCGTTCAGAAACGTCTTCCTGAGTCTCTCCATCAGTTTGAACACTTTCCTCATTTTGTCTGCGTGAGATTCTCCAGCTTTGTTGTTGTTGAGCTGTTAAAGCTCCGCCCTTTTCTGGAGCAGCAGCTCATTTGCATTTAAAGGGACACACACAGTGTTTTTGCTCACACCCAAATAGGGGCAAATTTGACAAGCTCTAATAGATGATCTGTGGGGGATTTTGAGCTGAAACTTCAGACACATTCTGAGGACACCAGAGACTGATATTAAATCTGGTGAAAGGGGCTTTACAGCCCCGATATACTTCAAGTGAAGTTCTTTTTCGTTCTTCATTTAGAGGTAATACGTGAGCAGCGATATACTGTAATCGAACATCTGACACCGCCCACACTGCTCAGAGCGACGGTTAGATGAATATGTAAAAATGTTGCACGCTTTCCTCTCAGTAACAAAATAAACATTTTCGTTTCAGTTAGTTTTTTTGATTTCATTTTAAGTATATCAGGGCCTTTATAGTTCCCCTTTAAAAAAAATCATATTAAATACTAGGGATGCACCGAAAGGAAATTCTTGGCCGAAGCCGAAGCCGAATAATAATGAAATGCTTGGCCGAAGGCCGAATACCGAATGTGGTGTTTCGCATTTTTTCCATTTATTTTGCCAATTTTTTCACCATTACAATAATTAAATAGTAAAAATTTGCTTTTTACTATTTTGTGTTGCTTTTCAGCGAAATAAATCAAATAACAAAAATATAATTTCAAAATATTTAACACTGAACATTTTTTTAACATTCCAGCAGATATTATACAAACAAAGTACAATATAACTTAAAATGAATAAATTAGTAAAATAAAAAAAATAAAAATTATTTGGCCATCTTTGAAGCCCCCCTTCTTGAATAGCCTATAACTGACTGCTGAAAGAATGTAACTCTGTATGTCTATAACAACAAATGTGCATTGAATAGTGCAAAAAAATGTGGATGAACCCACAACAAATAAATAGCTGTCCTAGACATAAGCCTACTTCACATATCGCGCCTAAAAAAGCGTGTAAAGCGCGGCCGCGTCGCTTCCTCCTTCTTTCGCAAGCGTTCGGGAGCTCGCGCTTCTGTGGCGTCTGTCGTTGCTATGCAACCATGAACTGTGGATTCTGACGATGAGAAAGTTTCAGCAAGGGATAAATTGATTTTTAGCCCTTGCTTTAGCTTTACTACTAGATATATTTATGGAGATGAGATATAACAACCCCCCTGTACAGCTATGATCAGCTGTTCGGCTGAGATTTCCATGTTTTGTTACGGAAAGGTCGAAGCTGATCGGTTGGTTCTTGTCACATGACCTGCGGTGCGCTCGAGGCGTTCTGAAAAACATCTCGCCGCGGCACAGGCGCGCCCGGAAAAAACAAGCGCGCCGCACCGCATGCGCGTCCCTTCCGTTTTGCGCGTTTTCCGTTTTCCGGAAAAGACGCGATATGTGAACGTTAAAACATCATTAAAAACGTCATTGTTCGGCAAAATTTATTCGGCCTTTTTACTTATTCGGCCGAATACCGAAAGTGCTTTTTTTGGCTTTTTTCGGCCGAATAATTTCGGTTGCCGAACATTCGGTGCACCCCTATTAAATACACCTACTGTGAAAAAATAAACACTTTTTACTTCATTTGAATATGTAATGTGCACAATGTCCATAACATAGATAAAACAATGAAATATTTTCATCTTTGCCCAGCCCTTTTTAAAAAAAAAATTTCATTTTTATTTTATATTTTTTACCTTGTAAGGCTAAATTTTTTAAATAGGGCAATTAGTTACAGCTCAGTCTCCTGCAAAATAGTAAAAACAACATCGTGATTTTTCCTGAATAAAATGTGATATGATATTTTCAGCCACCCCTTCCTTTTCTGGAAAAGTATGGGGAAAAAAAGTTTGTGTTTCCAGACTATTTTCTTAAATATAAACTTATGAATTTCTAATAACTTCTCACACATGGCAAAAGTTTAGTGATCGTTCATGAACGTAAGGCGCACATTTTCATGACGCATCACTCTTTACCGTAAGCGAGTCTCTTTTGAACGTCACAAAAAGAATGTGGTTGTGCCACTCAAACCAGCAACAGATAAAGAACCAACAAGCGATCTTCAAAATCAGGCTGTACTTTGCTGTTTGGACACATCAAACCACATTTACGGTACCAAACTGTAACGAAATACAAGTAACTTAGTTACGTATTTAAAATACAAAATGTGAGTAACTGTATTTCATTACAGTTACATTTGAAATGGGTGGTAATCAGATTACAGTTACATCTGAAAAGTGTTTTAGATTACCAAAGTGATTACTTTGAGTTTTAATGTCATTTAAACAGCGATTGGTGATTCTCTGACGTTTCATGTGAGTCACTTTATAATTCACTCGTCACTGCAACTTTTTCTCTCAATTTGTTGTTTTCCCTCACAATTGTGAGTTTGAGTTTCACAATTCTGACTTCTTTTTCTCAGAATTGCGAGATTTAAACTCACAATTGCAAGTTATAAAGTCAGAATTGGGAGATATGAACTTGCAATACGGACTTTTTCTTGCAGTTGTGAATTTAGTATGCGAGTTTATCGACTTTTCTCAATATTGTGAGTTTATATCTCATAATTCAGACTTTTCTCAGTATTGTGAGTTTATATCTCATAATTCTGACTTTTCTCAATATTGTGAGTTTATATCTCATAATTCTGACTTTTCTCAATATTGTCAGTTTATATCTCATAATTCTGACTTTTCTCAATATTGTGAGTTTATATCTCATAATTCTGACTTTTCTCAATATTGTCAGTTTATATCTCATAATTCTGACTTTTCTCAATATTGTCAGTTTATATCTCATAATTCTGACTTTTCTCAATATTGTGAGTTTATATCTCATAATTCTGACTTTTCTCAATATTGTGAGTTTATATCTCATAATTCTGACTTTTCTCAATATTGTGAGTTTATATCTCATAATTCTGACTTTTCTCAATATTGTGAGTTTATATCTCATAATTCTGACTTTTCTCAATATTGTGAGTTTATATCTCATAATTCTGACTTTTCTCAATATTGTGAGTTTATATCTCATAATTCTGACTTTTCTCAATATTGTGAGTTTATATCTCATAATTCTGACTTTTCTCAATATTGTGAGTTTATATCTCATAATTCTGACTTTTCTCAATATTGTGAGTTTATATCTCATAATTCTGACTTTTCTCAATATTGTGAGTTTATATCTCATAATTCTGACTTTTCTCAATATTGTGAGTTTATATCTCATAATTCTGACTTTTCTCAATATTGTCAGTTTATATCTCATAATTCTGACTTTTCTCAATATTGTCAGTTTATATCTCATAATTTTGACTTTTCTCAATATTGTCAGTTTATATCTCATAATTCTGACTTTTCTCAATATTGTGAGTTTATATCTCATAATTCTGACTTTTCTCAATATTGTCAGTTTATATCTCATAATTCTGACTTTTCTCAATATTGTCAGTTTATATCTCATAATTTTGACTTTTCTCAATATTGTGAGTTTATATCTCATA
This sequence comes from Opsariichthys bidens, assembly GCA_037194245.1. Taxonomy (NCBI): domain Eukaryota; kingdom Metazoa; phylum Chordata; class Actinopteri; order Cypriniformes; family Xenocyprididae; genus Opsariichthys; species Opsariichthys bidens. The sequence goes on along the minus strand of CM074280.1, from coordinate 30,620,763 downwards.
ATTCTGACTTTTCTCAATATTGTCAGTTTATATCTCATAATTCTGACTTTTCTCAATATTGTCAGTTTATATCTCATAATTTTGACTTTTCTCAATATTGTGAGTTTATATCTCATAATTCGGACTTTTCTCAATATTGTGAGTTTATATCTCATAATTCTGACTTTTCTCAATATTGTGAGTTTATATCTCATAATTCTGACTTTTCTCAATATTGTCAGTTTATATCTCATAATTCTGACTTTTCTCAATATTGTGAGTTTATATCTCATAATTCTGACTTTTCTCAATATTGTCAGTTTATATCTCATAATTCTGACTTTTCTCAATATTGTCAGTTTATATCTCATAATTTTGACTTTTCTCAATATTGTCAGTTTATATCTCATAATTCGGACTTTTCTCAATATTGTGAGTTTATATCTCATAATTCTGACTTTTCTCAATATTGTGAGTTTATATCTCATAATTCTGACTTTTCTCAATATTGTGAGTTTATATCTCATAATTCTGACTTTATAACTCACAATTGCAACTTTATATCACGGAATTCTGAGGGAAAAAGTCAGAATTGTGAGATAAAAACTTGTTCCACACTAATTCCAAATTCCAAAGTATTCTAAAGTATTTCAATTAAGTTACTAAACTTGAGTAATGTAACGAAATACGTTACAAATTACTTTCTAAAGTATGTATTTTGTAATCCGTAGTGAAATACATTTTAAAAGTAACCCACCCAGCCCTGGTCATGAACCATTTATGTTAAATATGGTCTGAAAAATCCATAGAGGTTTGGAGAGGTTTGGAAATTTGAGTCCCAGCAATATTTAATAAAGCTTCATCAGGACCGCATGACATTGAAGTCATCTGAAACATCAACAGGAATGTTGTTTGAAATGTGAGTCAACGTGGCTAAACAAGCTGGTCATGAGATGCCGCATTCACGACATGTCGTAATTACCGTAGTCTCAAGACGACAACACGTGCATTTCTAACCTAAAGGAGTCTGCAGTGGTCAGGTGGGACACGATTTCCATCTCGCAAGCTGTATTTACGAGCTCTACGAGTTCATTTTTACAAATGGAAATCATGTATTGTGTATATCTACCCTGCGTTCTCCCTCAGTTCTTGTCGATTCTTGTTTCTGTAAAGATGCGTTTTGTTTTATGTTTCCCCGAAGACTTTGTTCTCCCTTACAACCATCATCTTGTGCTTCTCTGGATAACGTCACTTAACAAACTCTGAGATCAATTCATTTCATTTGAAGCACAAGTTGATCGAGGTCATCATCCCATGAAGCGTTGGACGACATAATGCAAACATAAATGACTGTACAATGTGTGATATACTGTACTGTAGACTTATAACCATTGATGAGCATTAAAAAAAACAATATATATCGTTTGAAAAGATTTCTATTTTGAATAAATGCTGTTCTTTTGAACTTTAGTCGGCAATTAATCCTGTAAAAAATATCACCGGTCAAAAAAAAATATTAAGCAGCATAATTGTATCCGAGATTGATAATAAATCATCATATCAGAATGATTTCTGAAGGATCATGTGATGATGCTGAAAATGCAGGAATAAATTACATTTTAAAGTATATCAAAATAGAAAACCATTATTTTATATTGTAATAATATTTCACAATATTACTGTTTTTTTATGTATTTTTGATCAAATAAATGTAGCCTTTGTGACTCTTTTAGAAACATTAATTCATTCTAATATGATTTTGCTGCGCAAGAAACATTTCTGATTATTATCGAATGTTGTGCTGCTTTTTTTTTCAGGATTCCTTGATGAGTAGAAAGTTAAAAAAAAAACAGCGTTTATCAGAAATATAAAGCTTTTGTAACACTGTACACCACTGTTCAGAAGTTTGGGGTCAGTAATAAGATTTATTTTTATTATTTTGAAAATAAATTAATACTTGTATTCAGCAAGGATGCATTAAATCGATCAAAAGTGACAGTAAAGACATTTAAAATGATACAAAAGATTATATTTTACAGTTTTTTTTAAAAACTTTCGATTCATCAGAGAATCCTGAAAAAAAGAAAAAAAAAAAGTACACATTAAATGTTTCTTGAGCGCCCAAACTTTTTAGTGATATATATGTGAAAAGCGCTATACAAATGCTATAAATGTGAGTTGTGGATTGAATATATAAATAATAATAATTGTTATTAAATATTTTATTAATAAATAATTATATATTAAGAGTGTTTAATTAAAGAGAATAATTTTTATTTCATTAAATTGGTATTTAAATGTTTAATGCACAAAGATAAATACATTTTTAATTTCCTGTATCATTATGACACCTTATTTGGTGTATATAATATTTATTTATTTATTTATTTATCTATCTCTGTATTGAAAGAACACGTGCTGTATATCATTATGTGTCTTAAAAGATTTTTACTTTACATGTTCTGATGTTTCAGTTTCATTAATGTTCATCACGCCCCCCAAATTGAGATGATTCTTTAGTTTAAATATTTTTAAGTTGACGTGGCACGCTCATGTGCGGAGACGCTGAATAAACGGAGCGCGTCCCGTGTGAACGAGTGCTCGAAGACAAATCTTCAGTCCTACAGCAGCAAGTTCAGTGTTGACACAAGGAACAGCATGACCGTGTCCTGCTCCGTTCTGCCTTTGCCACGCGCTCAACACTTTTTTTCCCTGTCATGCCCTATTTATTTTTCAACACGCTGCGTTTCCACCCCTACTCATTCCTCGGCATGCCAATACATAATCCCTCTTTTCCATTATGAAGTCAACACTTAATTTGATGCATTTCAGGGCCAAACGCTGAATGTGTTTCCACTCTATAACCATTTTCCTTTACTGTTACTTTCAAATCATCCGTCTTTTGCACAGAGTATCAACTATTGACCAGATTCGAGCACATTTTTTTTCCTCGCGTGCCTCTTAATTGACCCTTCGCAAAGTCCCGCCCCCTTTAGTTACCCTTGCTATGTCCAACAAGTCATGCGCTCTCGTGTCACACATCATGTTCTCACGGAGTGAAAAATACATCCTGGAGCAAAGAGGACACTGACGACGTATGAAACAGTTTCATATTTCAAATATTGTCATTTTTTTTAAAGAGGTTTAAAGAATAAATAGCGTCTAGTGTGTCTTTAATGTGTCGTGACAGATCGCTGTAACTCCTTGTAAAGTCCAGGCCTGGTCGTCTCTCGTTCTTCACTGTCGTCGCTCCTCTTTTATGCTTCTGGAGCTCCTCCCTGAGAGACACGAGACCGGTGTAGCGCGCAGCTGACGCTCATTATCTCTCGCGCCGTTCCCTCACGGCTCTCGCTCGCCCTGCTCGTCACAAATAATTTTTCACAAAGTGTTGGTTATTCAACAATAGTAGCATATAAATGTGTGTAATTACATAATAGTACATATATAATACTAAATTAACATTGAATTGAATGCCTATTTTATGCTTTATATTTTTTAATAAATTGACCCTTCGCAAAGTCCCGCCCTCTTTAGTTACTGTTGCTATGTTCGACAAGTCATGTGCTCTCACGCCACACATCATGTTCTCACGCTGGAGTAAAGAGGACACTGACAACGTATGAAACAGTTTCATATTTCAAATATTGTCATTTTTTTAATAAGTTTAATCAATAAATAGCATCTAGTGTGTCTTTAATGTGTCGTGACAGATCGCTGTAGCTCCTCGTAAAGTCCAGGTCTGGTCCTCTCTCGTCCTTCGCTGTCGTCGCTCCTCTTTTATGCTTCTGGAGCTCCTCCCTGAGAGACACGAGACCGGTGTAGCGCGCAGCTGACGCTCATTATCTCTCGCGCCGTTCCCTCACGGCTCTCGCTCGCCCTGCTCGTCACAAATAATTTTTCACAAAGTGTTGGAACTTGGTTATTCAACAACAGTAGCATATAAATGTGTGTAATTACATAATAGTACATAAATAATACTTAATTAACATTGAATTGAATGCCTATTTTATGCTTTATATTTTTTAATAAATTGACCCTTCGCAAAGTCCCGCCCTCTTTAGTTACTGTTGCTATGTTCGACAAGTCATGTGCTCTCACGCCACACATCATGTTCTCACGCTGGAGTAAAGAGGACACTGACAACGTATGAAACAGTTTCATATTTCAAATATTGTCATTTTTTTAATAAGTTTAATCAATAAATAGCGTTGAGTGTGTGTTTAATGTGTCGCTGCAGCTCCTCGATCATCTCTTCATACTAGTTCATTTATAACATCAAATAAACATGAATGAACATCAGAAGGAATGTTGTTTCAAGAGACGTGAGGACACACAATTTATCAAGTTCATCGACGTTAATCTACTAACTCTCCTGACTGCTTTGTCGGACAAAATGGCGGATTCGGGGTTATGATTGGTCAGATCGCCTGTCAATCAAACTGCAATCTTTCCTCTCTTAAATCACAGCGACTTTCATTTACATTTAATCTCAGTTAATATTGTTCTTCATAGCTTTTGGCTTCTAGATGAACTTCTAATGCACATTTTCCCGAGTCAGGACTGATGTTCATGTCTTTGATTTGAGTCAAAAGTTTGGAAACATCACTATTTTTAATGTTTTTGAAAAGTCTAATCAAGGCAGCGTTTATTTGATCAAAAATACAGAAAAAAAACAGAAATATTGTGACAAGTTATTACAATTTAAAATAACTGTTTTCTGTTTTAATATACTTTAAAATATCATTTATTTCTGTGATTTTTTTTTTTTTTCAGCATCATCACTCCAGTCTTCAGTGTCACATGATCCTTCAGAAATCATTCTGATATCCTAATAAGAATTTAAAATGTTTTATATACAAATTTGAGTGTAGAATCCGTATCTAAAAATAATAAACAATTGAGTTTAATTTAATATTATACTAATGTACCGAGTGAGAAGGTCGACGTGTATCTGTAATATTTCCAAATGAATTAATATCAAATCAAGCGCATGTGAATTGGAATCTGTCAGCCCTATAAAATCAGATCAGAGCTTTAATGTGAAGGTGGTAATTCGATTTATAATTTAATATCATCGGGGTTCATCCCTACTTGACTCATTCCCTTTCATTTCTCCAGTGAAACGTCGTTGTTGTGTTTTCAGCATCTCTGTGAAGCTGCAGTCTTTTCTCCCTTTCTTTATCTCGCTCGTCCACACTCCGAGTTTAGCTTCTACCGCTCTCATCCTTTTTTTAGATTGAGGAGCATGTGCTCCACACACCCACTCTCCCCTGCCTCTCCTCTCATCTCTTGCTCCAGATTCTTCCTTCCCTCCTTCTCTCTCTCTCTCTCTCTCTCTTCCTCCTTCACTCACCCTTGCTCTCTCTTGCCTTCTGTCTTTTTAACTCCTAATTTTCATGCTAGTCCTTCTTTTCCCTGCATCCTCATCATGTTTCACTTTCACTGCCGCCCACTCGCTCCTTTCAACATCTTCCAGCTCCACCTGCAGTGTGTGTGTGTGTGTGTTTATGCCTGCTTTGAATGAGTGTGTAAGTGTGAACATGCTGTCTTTTTCTGAAATGTATAAAATATGAGACTTTTTTCATGTTTTCTACATTGATTTTGAGGTGAAATCTTCAAAATGGATTTTAAATTGTAATATGTGATAGTCACAAGTTTGGCTTTGGAAAAGAACGTTTTCTAAAGGACTGTTAATGGGGACTAAAACATCCGCATTGTCCTTGTGGTTTAAGATGTTTCTTTTAATTGCCTGGATCTATTAGGCAATGCCTCTGTTTACACAAATTAATGGTGAGAGCCATTTCTCTTTAGAGGAGCCATCAAAATGGAAGGATGAAGAGATTATATTGTATTTCAGTTGAAGCAAGAAATGGTTGCACGATTTATCGCAGTCTGGCAAAAAGTTTTGCTGCTTGGATTTGTTAGTCTCTAGCCGGTGGTATTGGGGAGAAGGACATTTATGTGATTGGACCAAGAGAATAATAATATAACGTCATCAATACTGTATTTTGGTCAGTTTTCCTGCAATAGAAATATGGTAAATGTTAAATCCAGAGTTAAATAAACTCTGCTCAGAGAACATTTGGTCCCTCTCTAAATAGTGTTAAAGTCACACTGAAGCAGAGTTGAAGTTAATGAGGTAATTAAGCAATTAATTAAGCGATGATTGAACATTATTGATGAACGCCTGCTGTTAACAAGCAGAATCACTGAAGAATAGAGAAACACAAGAACTACAACTGACTTCAGCCACAGTCTTAGATGAAATCAACTGAAGATAAAAGACATTCAATCTCTGAAGAGTGTGACTTTAACACTATTTAGAGAGGGACCAAATGTTATCTGAGCAGAGTTGATTTAACTCTGGGGATTTACTGTGCATATACACTGCTCACCGAGGCTCTATCTATTTGATCAAGAATAGAATAAAATTATTCGAATATGCTGATTTGATGCTCAGAAACATTTATTATTATTATTATCAGTGTCGAAACGGGTTGGTCAGGATTCTTTGATGGAAAAAAGAGCTCAAAATATCAGTATTTATTTGAATTTTTTTAACATGTATTTCCTTTCATTTTTCGTCAACTTAAAGGATTAGTACATTTCAGATTTAAAATTACGTGATAATTTACTCACGCCCATGATGTTTATGTCTTTCTTTCTTCAGTCGAAAAGAAAGGAGGAAAACATTCCAGGATTGTTCACTGGGGTTCAACGGGTTGAAGGTCCAAATGTCAGTTTCAGTGCAGCTTCAAAGACTCTACATATAAGAGTCTTATCTAGAGAAACCATCCTCATTTTTCTAAAGAAAAAAAAGAAAAGAAAATATTATATACTTTTTAACCACATATTTTCATCCTGCACTGCTCTGCGATACGCCACACATTACGTAATCATGTTGGAAAGGTCTCGTGGTTTTGTCAGTCAGATTTAATACAATGTCAACGGCTGGAGAATATGCCTCTCAAGACTCCAAAAAATCCCGACAACACTACTTGGATATAGAAACCTACGGGTGACGTCCATGTTTTATGCAGTATATTGTTCTAACAAAAATTTTGATAAATTATGGACAAAAAGGGGCTAAATATGTGTTAAGTTTTCTATAAAGTGAATTTTACTCATCATGACAACTGTGAAGGGGTGATTTTTTTTTATATTTTATAACTCATCCATTTAAATTGAATTAAGCCTTAAAGTTCTGCATAATTAAGGGCGTGGCCATTTGAGTGACAGGTGCTGTCTGTTAGCCGTCACATCATCTCGGCTAATTCCAGCTGCTGAACTTGGAATCATTGTTGGATCTTCTTGGCATCGACCAAAAGTTTTGTCCGTCAATGACAGCGGCTGGAGAATATGCCTCTCAAGACTCCCAAAAATCCCAACAACACTGGTTGGATATTAACAACCAGGCACCTCAGCTCCACCCACATCCCAAACAATTTCCTGTTATCCAGGCGTGACGCTCTGCCAAGATGGTTCCGGCTGGTTCCGGCCTCTTTGGGCTTTAAAATGCACTTCAGAAACCTACGGGTGACGTCACGAGCGCCACGTCCATGTTTTATACAGTATGTGGTTCTAACAAAAATTTTGGTCAATTATGGACAAAAATGGGCTAAATATGGGTTAAATTCTCTATAAAGTGAATTTTACCCATCATGACAACTGTGAAGGGGGTGATTTTTTTATTTATTTTTATAACTCATCCATTTAAATTGAATTAAGCCTTAAAGTTCTGCATAATTAAGGGCGTGGCCATTTGAGTGACAGGTGGATTGCCATGGATTGTGGTCAATTATGGACAAAAATGGACTAAATATGGGTTGAATTCTCTATAAAGCGAATTTTACCCATCATGACAACTGTGAAGGGGTGATTTTTTTATTTTATTTTTATAACTCATCCATTTAAATTGAATTAAGCCTTAAAGTTCTGCATAATTAAGGGTGTGGCCATTTGAGTGACAGGTGGATTGTGGTCAATTATGGACAAAAATGGGCTAAATATGGGTTGAATTTTCTATAAAGCGAATTTTACTCATCATGACAACTGAGGGGGTGATTTTTTTAAAAAAAATTTTATAACTCATCCATTTAAATTGAATTAAGCCTTAAAGTTCTGCATAATTAAGGGTGTGGCCATTTGAGTGACAGGTGGATTGTGGTCAATTATGGACAAAAATGGGCTAAATATGGGTTGAATTTTCTATAAAACTAATTTTACCCATCATGACAACTGTGAAAAAAAATGTTTTTTTATAACTCATCCATTTGGGCTTCAAAAATGCACTTCAGAAACCTACGGGTGACGTCACGAGCGCTACGTCCGTGTTTCATTCAGTCAATGGTTTCAACCCAAATTTGGGTCATTTATAGACAATTTTTAACCCAACGGCTAAATTTGACCCAAAATTGGGTTGAAACAACCCAGCATTTTTAGTAACAACACAGAGAAACAATATCTTTGATTTTGACGAACATAAAAACATCGACAGCCAATCAGAATCCACCGAGCTCCGGTATTTAAAGCGGGAAAACGAGATCCGATGCCTCATGGGTTTATTCTTACCTTCCTGAGGATGTGAGCCGCAGGATGTTTATGCGATGAGAATGAATGTCGCTCTGTATTTACTTTAAGTTAACGAGTGATTTTAGCCATCTGTGGTGTCCTCCAGACTGGCTTCATCGTGTTTGTGTTTGGTTTTAGGGATGCGTCTCCGTGGATGAAGAGAAACGGAGAGACGCGGGTGTGAAGAGAAATGGGAAGATTGGGAGCTGATGAACAGCTAACGGTGTGATAGACTGTGTACAGCTGCGGTGAAACCGTTTGCAATCTGTCGCTTTATCAGCCAGGACCGTCGGGGAGGAGAATGATTAACTAGTGCCTTAACATCACTGATTTAAAGTGCCATTTGCGATGTTAAAACAAAAGATTTTCCAAAAGACAGAGAATTATTCGAATTATTGCTGTGTTTGTTTGATGAGTTTGCCGTGTCAACTTCCGGCTCGACCAATGGCGCGAGTTTAAACAAATGATTGCAAAGCCGGTTCATTATCAGTGGTCTAAGCATTATTATTACTTGGTTTTGGATTTTAACCATCTCGAATGATGATGGTGGATTTTTAATGTTGACTTCTCCACACCACACAGAAAAAAAAGCACAAATGTTTTTGGGAAGTGCTTTATCAGGGCGTGTTCCTTTACCCCGATCCATAAAAAGATCAACAAAACACATGGCCGTCACATCCTGTATTATTGTTATTATCATGCATCAGCCGTCTAGTTTTGTCTCCACAGCTCAGTCAAACGAGGGCATCATGCTGTACCTGTTGGTCGGTGAGATTTGTGTTGTAAATGGAGCAATTTTGCCACACAATGAAAGTTTGCTGGGTCAGAGCGTTACAGTGTCTGGACTGGAAGTGGTATCCATGGAAACCATCAGGAGCCCGTGCTCTGTTTGTTTTCGTCTTGTAGTTAATGGTGATTGCTGAGGCAGGCATTACTGGTGTTGCTCACACAAGGGTTGAGATTTTAAGGAATCGATAAATATAGATACACTGCTGTTGAAAAGTTTGGGATCTGTAAGATTTTTTTAATGGTTTTAAAAGAGGTTTCGTCCGCTCATCAAGGCGGCATTTATTTGATTAAAAATACACATGCAAAAAAACAGTAATATTGTGAAATATTTTTTTTACTGTTTTCTGTTTGAAAATGTTTAAAATATAATTTATTTCTGTCATCAAAGTTGAATTTTTATACACTATTATTTCAACCAGTGTTCAGAAACGGGTGCAGTTATGTTCTTCAAAGTGAAAAAAAAACAGTAATATTGTGAAATATTTTTTTTTACTGTTTTGTATTTGAAAATGTTTTAAAATATAATTTATTTCTGTCATCAAAGTTGAATTTTTATACACTATTATATCAACCAATGTTCAGAAACAGGTGCAGTTATGTTCTTTAAAGTGAAAAAAAACTGTAATATTGTGAAATATTTTTTTTTACTGTTTTGTATTTGAAAATGTTTTAAAATATAATTTATTTCTGTCGTCAAAGTTGAATTTTTATACACTATTATATCAACCAGTGTTCAGAAACAGGTGCAGTTATGTTCTTCAAAGTGAAAAAAACAGTAATATTGTGAAATATTTTTTTTACTGTTTTCTATTTGAAAATGTTTTAAAATATAATTTATTTCTGTCGTCAAAGTTGAATTTTTATACACTATTATATCAACCAATGTTCAGAAACAGGTGCAGTTATGTTCTTCAAAGTGAAAAAAAACAGTAATATTGTGAAATATTTTTTTTTACTGTTTTCTATTTGAAAATGTTTTAAAATATAATTTATTTCTGTCGTCAAAGTTGAATTTTTATACACTATTATATCAACCAATGTTCAGAAACAGGTGCAGTTATGTTCTTCAAAGTGAAAAAAAAACAGTAATATTGTGAAATATTTTTTTTTACTGTTTTGTATTTGAAAATGTTTTAAAATATAATTTATTTCTGTCGTCAAAGTTGAATTTTTATACACTATTTTATCAACCAATGTTCAGAAACAGGTGCAGTTATGTTCTTCAAAGTGAAAAAAACAGTAATATTGTGAAATATTTTTTACTGTTTTCTATTTGAAAATGTTTTAAAATATAATTTATTTCTGTCGTCAAAGTTGAATTTTTATACACTATTATATCAACCAATGTTCAGAAACGGGTGCAGTTATGTTCTTCAAAGTGAAAAAAAAACAGTAATATTGTGAAATATTTTTTACTGTTTTCTATTTGAAAATGTTTTAAAATATAATTTATTTCTGTGATAAAAGCTGAATTTTTATCATCGTTACTCCAGTTTTCAGTGTCACATGATCCTTCAGAAATCATTCTGATATGATGATTTGATGCTCAAGAAACATTTATTAATATTATCAATGTTTTTTTTTTACTTGAAGTAGAATCTTTTGTAACATTATAAATGTCTTTACTGTCGCTTTTGATCAATTAAATGCTTCCTTGCTCAAAGTTACACGAAATAAATTAAACCTTTTTTTTTTAAGATTTATGCATTTTAATAGTTAATAATAAAATTCCAACAAATTGAAGTGAATAAAAATTAAAAAGTTTGATAGCATTTTACTGTTAATTGAAACGCTTAAATCTTGAAAAAAACGCTTTTTTTTTTTAGTGTATTAATTTCTTTCCAAAAAAACAACAGTTTTTGATCAGTGGTGTATAATGTTGCAAAAACTTTGCATTTCAGATAAATGCTGTTCTTTTGAACTTTCTATCCAAATTTTTTTTTTTTTTTTTAAATAAAGTTTTTAACATCGATAATAATCAAAAATGTTTATCAATCATCATATTATCATGATTTCTGAAGGATCATGTGATTCTGAAAACTGGAGTAATGATGCTGAAAATCACAGGAATAAATTATATTTTAACATATATTACAATAGAAAACAGTTATTTTAATTAGTAATAATATTTAATCAAATAAATGCAGCCATGGTGAGCAGACAAAACTCAAAAATATTAAAAATCTTACTTATCCCAAAGTGTGTGTATCCGATTAATCAAGTAACCGAGAAAATAATCAACAGATTAATCGATTTATCACAAATAACCGCAACTGGTTATGAATTGTATGTGTAAAATCATTTTATTTACAAGTTTCGTGCTTGTGTTCCCCCCTCCCCCCCCATTTTATTCGTTGCACCTGTTTCTGAATATTGCTTCACACCAGTACTCTATACACTATTATATCAACCAATGTTCAGAAACAGGTGCAGTTATGTTGTTCAAAGTGAATAAAACAGTCATACACTTACCAAATATTGGCTTCTTTTTCTCTTGGGTCACTTCCTCTTTGCATTTCCTTTCCTCTTTTCTCTCTCTATCGCTCTCTCTCTCTCTCTCTCTGGGATCAAAAGCAGTTTTGATCTCTAATGAACAAATAAAGAACAATAGAATATAGAAATATATTGATGGTGATGTTTTTTTTTTCTATTGAACTATTTATTCTGTGTGTTTTGAATGAAAAGCAGCAGTCGTGTGTGCGGTTTTCTTCTCCTTTGGCCTCGTGTTACTCTCGTCTTTAATGCAGAAATGAAGAAGTGGCGAATGAGACGTGTTTCTGCGTGCGTCGTGCGGTCTGTAACCGGAGTGTGTTTATGTGTGTGTTTCAGGGCAGTGATGCCGGGCATGGTACTGTTTCGGCGACGCTGGTCAGTCGGCAGTGATGACCTGGTGTTGCCGGCTTTCTTCCTGTTCATACTACACTGCATATGGTGAGTCTGTGTTTGTCTGCACACAGTTTGTGCAGAAATTAAAGCATCAAACCAGTAAATAAACCTGATGTCAATAAAAGTCCCGAGGTGGATATTACGCAAAAGGGGCATAACAAAAAAAGTAATGTTGGTCGTGGATTCCAAACAAATTAAAGAAACATTCATTTAACAACATTTATTTTTAAGTGCACTAATATTTTAAGTAATGTTAAACTATAGAGATTTTTACCGTAGGTTTAGTTGTTTACTTTTGTTATTTTCCTTATTAAATTTAAATTAAATAAAATTATAAATATTTTTAATGTTAGATTTAAGTTCCTTCTCGAGAGGTTAAGTCTAACCCTATAAAATATCACATCAATGATTGCTTGTTGTAACAATGTCTGTTGGACTTTTATGCAGATGGAATTTATGTGTAACTTGTTCCCAAATCAATGCTTGCAAATAAATTGGAACATTTAGTAAAATGCGACAGTTTTACGAAGCGTTTACACTCAGATCAGTTCTGCTCGTTCTTCACGAAATCGTTCCGCTTCATGGACGTGCATCAAAAACACACCAACAGCTGCTCTTGATTCTTCAGATTTTTTAGTATGAATAAGATTATAAAATGTTAGATCTTTATTTAAGCCCTGACTTGCCTTGGTTAAGTCATTTTAATTGTTGACACTGGCCAAAATAAGTTATCTAACTGTTTATTTCACACATTTTGTGCACCGTTAATGAGGAATAACAATAAATCTTGCCTG
>CM074280.1:30555244-30602744 GCA_037194245.1 Opsariichthys bidens | reverse complement strand
AAAACAGACCGGTACTGTATCACAATATACTCACAGTTTCTGTCAATTAAATGAAATGTTTGTATTCTAATGGATGGTAATGCCTATTTTTGGTACACTTTTAGTGGTTAAAAAGCAGAACTGCATGCATTTTGCGGAAGAACATTGTTTTGGTCGTGCGTTGCTGAATACGGCTCTTTCTCATAACTAAAAGATGAGAGAGAAATTATCCTACTGCTCATAAAACATTCACTATAGGCTTAAGAGATATAACCAGAAAGATCTCAAGCTGAAGACGCACATGACCTTCTCTACATTTCCATATGTAAATACGGTACATTAGAGCCACACAAGCATTGTATAGAGACATTTCTCCTGTATATGCATCCATAACAACGCAGCAGCAAGATGAAAAACAGCGAGAGTGTGATGTGGCATGAACGGGCATGTTAAAATCTCATGAAACCTGTCTGGTTAATCTCAGCAGATTCCTCTGAATTTCATAGCCATTTATAGCTGTTTATGTCCTATGCACGCTTTCTAACAATACGCCCAGTGTAGCTTTCCACATATCTGTGCTGACCATGAATCAGTGTCGCTCATTGTCCACCCCCGTCCCGTAATAGCACACTTCACTTCCATGCCGATCGTCTGTCTGTACGGGAGCTTCCCGCTGAACTCCAGTCTATAAACATCAAATGAAAATGGTGTTTGTTTTTAACAGGAATTGTGGCGTGTAACTGGTTGGTGATCTTCAGCGTGTGTTTCACCATGATGTGCACCTTTGACCCCACCGGACGGACCTTTGTGAAGCTGAAAGCAACTCGTCGGCGTCAGCGTAACCTCACAACGTACACTCTCAGGTACAGCGCTTTGTTTTCACGCCACACTCCTAAAAATAAAGGTACTTTATTGACAAAACCTTTAACATCCATTGAATCTTTGAATCAAAAGATTCTGTCTAAAAAAAAAAAAAAAGTTCTGGCATGAACTGTTAAGTGCTTTAGAGATGGACTGATAAAAAAATCCACAGATTTTTTTTTTAATTCTTCCGGAGCTCCTTTTATGCATTTAAATTCATTGCAGAGATTTTAAGCCAACTTTTTTGCAGTCTTGTATTTTTTTTTTCTTTATTGTATTTATCTACATGAAATAAGTGTACCAAAACCCATGCATCACAAGTTTAAATTTCACAAAATTATTACCCCGACTAACATAACCCCAAATAATGTGTAAAATAAAATGGCTAACAATAAGAAACGATATAATACATAAAAACAAAAAAAGATATTGAATAGAATAATTAAAATGAAAAATTTAAAAGGAGGGGGGCTAAAACTATTTTACTTATTTTAAGTAAAGAATAAAATATAAATGTTAGCTGAAAAATGAACTAACTGAAATAAAACAGATTGAAGATGATGTACTTAAATAAAAATAAAACAAATTAAAAAAAATAATAAAGATAAATGGAATATAAAAAACATACAAAATTACTAAAACATAAACTAATATTAAAATGAAAATGTTAATAAATATGTAGATGTATAATAGCATATAAATGTGTCTAATTATATAATAGTATATAAATAATACTACATTAACACTGAATTGAATGCATATTTTATGCTTTACGGGTTTTTTTTTCAATAAATTGACGATAAAATAAAACGGAACAATGCAATACATAAACATACAAGTACATAATTGAAAAAGATATTGAATAGATGGAGGGGTGCACAGATTTGTTGTTATTGGTAAGAAATAGTTTTTATAAAGTTTTAGTTTAAATTAAGGCTGAAATTAAGTAAAAATATAAACGTCAACTGAAAACTGTAACTAAATGAAATAAAAGAGATTGAAGATGATAAAACTAAAAGTGAAATAAAGCTAAATAGAAAAATTAGACAAACTTAATAAAATTGATTAGAAAAAATTGTGAAAATATGAAAATAAATGCTAATTCAAAATGTTAATAAATATGTCGATATTAGTGCTGTCAAAATTAATGTGTTAATGTATGCGATTTTTTTTTTTTCAAATATTTAAAAAAATATTTAACGCAATTAATGCAGCATCGTTTTTTCCCGTCATAATTTCGTTAGAATTAATTAAATAAAGTCTTAATTAACAGAGAGTTGTGAGAAAATAGGATGCAGATGCATCAAAAATGAATAACTTTTGTAGCATTAATAAAAATGAATCTATATTCTGTGCAGTGAAAACTTCGACAACAGCTTTGATTCTGGATATTTCCTACTTGTTATAAATCAAATATTTAAATACAGTCTTTATGTTGTTTCTACATTAATTTGGAGATCAGATTAATTACAGAAAAAAATGTGTGATTAACTAGTTAATTTCTTTAATTGATTGACAGCACTAGTAGATGGATAGTAGATATAGTTGTTAAATTATAATGTAGCACAGTACGGGAAGAAAGAGGCGGGAACCGGCGAACGTTAAACATAATTTTTAATCAAATAAATAAACAAACAATAAAACAAAAGTAAAAGAAACAAACAAAATGAAACACAACATAAAGTCCAGACCTGGTCCTCTCTCGTCCTTCACTGTCGTCGCTCCTCTTTTATGCTTCCGGAGCTCCTCCGTGAGAGACACGAGACCGGTGTAGCGCGCAGCTGACGCTCATTATCTCTCGCGCCGTTCCCTCAAGGCTCTCGCCCGCCCTGCTCGTCACAAATAATTTTTCACAAAGTGTTGGTTATTCAACAATAGTAGCATATAAATGTGTGTAATTACATAATAGTACATATATAATACTAAATTAACATTGAATTGAATGCCTATTTTATGCTTTACATTTTTTAATAAATTGAGCCTTCGCAAAGTCCCGCCCCCTTTAGTTACTGTCGCTATTTCTGACAAGCCAATGCGCTCTCACGCCACACATCATGTTCTCACGCAGTGAAAAATACATCGCGGAGCAAAGAGGACACTGACAACGTATGAAACAGTTTCATATTTAATATATCATAATGTTTTAAAGAAGTTTAATCGATAAATAGCGTCTAGTGTGTCTTTAATGTGTCGCTGTAGCTCCTCGATCTTCTCTTCATACTAGTTCATTTATAGCATCAAATAAACATGAATGAACATCAGAAGGAATGTTGTTTCAAGAGACGTGAGGACACACAATTTATCAAGTTCACCAAGTCATAAGTCAAATCGCCTGTCAATCAAACTTCTTGCGAAGGGTAAAATATTGTGTAAATTATGTGTTTAATTTCAACCATATTGTGCACATCCCATTTGTAAACATGAACTGGTATCATGTATGTATATTGCCGTTAAATCGACTGTTTGGATCGTAAGTTTGCGCAGATTTTTGTTTTTGACACACTTTTCTTTGCATGTTTGCGTCATTGCCGTTCCAGTCTCTAGTGAGCTATAATTCCCAAATCTCCTCATGATATTTGCTCAGTTGGGATGCATCTGTCTCTTTCAGACACAGGCTAGAAGAGGGTCAAGCCAGCAGCTGGAGCAGGAGACTCAAATTCTTCATGTGCTGCACCAGAGCAAAAGACACACAATCTGTAAGACTCAAATACACACGTGCCAGTTACCGTGAGAGATACACACACACACACACCATTCTCAGTTGAAGATGTTCTCTCTCAGGACGCTTACTCTGAGGTGGCCAGCTTGTTTGCCGAGTTTTTCCGGGATCTGGACATCGTGCCGAGTGACATCATCGCTGGCTTGGTGCTCCTTCGACAGAGACAACGAGCTAAGAGATCCGCCATCTTGGATCAGGTTTGGAGAATCGTGGTATTACATGATCAGTAACGTTACTTTTGATTTTGACGAATATTCCTCACTGTCCAAATAATACAAAATGTTTTTCTGTTTGTTTGTAGGCAAACAATGACGTTTTGGCCTTTCTGTCCGGGATGCCTGTAACTCGCAACACTAAATACTTGGACCTGAAGAACTCGGTATTTCAGGAATACATTAAAGGTGTGTGCTAGTGTTTGTGCTTTTCATTTCTAATGCTCTCCTTCTGTTTGCAGTCGGAGATGGCCATGTATAAGGAAGTGTGTTACTACATGCTGTTTGCCATGGCGGCGTACGGCTGGCCCGTGTATCTTTTGAAACAGCCAGCGTGTGGACTGTGCAGACTCGTCAGCATCTGCTCGTAAGTTGGTAGACTTGCCACGTATACCGTTACGGAAGATTAATATTTCAAATAAATGATTTCTGAAGGACCGTGTGACACTGAAGACTGGAGTACATTCTAAAATATATTGTAATAGAAAACTTTAAATTGTAATCATTTTTATTATTTAATTTTGTATTAAGTAATATTTTTTGCAATGTTTTGCATTTGATTGGTGATAACTTATGTGCATAAATATGTCATTTGTTTATCAATAAAAACACATAAAAATGTGTGTGTGTGTGTGTGTGTGTGTATATATATACACACATTTTTATGTGTTCTTATTGATAAAAAAATTACATATTATATTATAATATGTACACATTATTTATATAAATATATAATGTATTATATAATATAATGTATTTCACTACAGATTACAAAATACATGCTTTAAAAAGTCATTTGTAACGCATTTCGTCACATTACTCGAGTTTAGTAACTTCATCTAAATACTTTAGAATACTTTGGAATACTAATAAGTGTGGAACAAACACAAAAAAGGTCATTGCAAGTTTTTATCTCACAATTCTGACTTTTTCCCTCAGAATTGTGTGATATAAAGTTGCAATTGCGAGTTATAAAGTCAGAATTATGAGATATAAACTCACATACTAAATTCACAATTTCAAGAAAAAAGTCAGTATTGCAAGTTTATATCTCCCAATTCTGACTTTATAACTTGCAATTCTGAGAAAAAGAAATACAAACTCACAATTGTGAGGGAAAAAACAAATTATGAGAAAAAGATGCAGTGACCTTTTTTACAATTATAAAATGACTCACAAAACATGTAAACAGTGGAAAACATGAAACTGAACTCCTCTTTTTCAGACAATCAGAGTCAGAGAATCACCAATCGCTGTGTAAATGACATTAAAACTCAAAGTAATCACTTTGGTAATCTAAAACACTTTTCAGATGGAACTGTAATCTGATTACCACACATTAATGAAATACAGTTACTCAATTTTGTATTTTAAATACGTAACTAAGTTACTTGTATTTCGTTACTCCCCAACCCTATATATATATATATATATATATATATATAAATTATAAAATTGATAACATTACATTTTATCATTTGAGTATAAATATATACACTGATCAGGCATAACATTATGACCACCTTCCTACATCGTATTAGTCCTCCTTTTGCTGCCAAAAGTTCTGACCCATCAAGTCATAGACTCCTCTAGACCCCTTCAATTATTTTAGGACAAAAAACTGAGATTATTTTGTGTATGTATATATATGTAAGACATGAATAAAAATGAGTTTTCTCATAAAAATGCCTTGAATACCTTTAATTTTTTTCTCTTTGTGTCTCTTCCTGTCTTGTCTCGTCAGCTGTAATACTTCAGTCTCAGGTTCTCGCCTCTCTCAGTCTGTCACCGTTGAGGAGGATAACTGCTGTGGCTGTAACGTTCTTGCCATTCGACGGCAGTTCCTGGACAGAGACCTTAAAGAAGTCCAAATTGTCTACACATCCTGCCATGACGCAGTATGGCATCTTACAATGATTCTTTAACTCCCCTGACCCCTGAAATCCCCAGGTGTAATGTCTTGTGTGAAAAATGTCTGTTCACATCAGTGAGTCACCGCCTGACTGAAGCTGTAACTGATGTGATAGACGCTAAATGTGTGATTAAGACAAATTATTGTCCATATTTTGGATGTGTAGGTTTATGAGACGCCCTTCTTTGTAGCAGTGGATCACGCAAAGAAGAAAGTCGTGATCAGTATCAGAGGGACGTTGTCCCCTAAGGTGAGCCAACCACATGTGTACCGTCACAGCTCTTTCTCTTTCTACAGTGAAGCCTGACCGCATGAGCTTATGTGTATGTTCACAGAATTAAAATCAGGGTTATTAGACTTAGAGTTGTAGCTGAGGCCCGGAAGAGTTTGGTTCATGGTGTCAACATGTCGAGAAGACGCCGTTTTCTGCATCAGCCATCTGACCAATCACAACAGACTGAGCCATCTTGACCAATCAGAGCAGAGTAGGCTCTCAGAAAGGAGGGGTTTAGAGAGTCTGCAATGTATATTATGAGGAAAATAAAGTTTTTTGACCTTGGATTCATGTGAAACTATTGTAGGAGACCTTCGAAACTAAATTGACCCGTCGCTGGGAGTTTGATTGACAGGCGATCTGACCAATCATAACCCCGAATCCGCAATTTTATCCGACAAAGTAGTCAGGGGAGTTAGTAGATTAACGTTGGTGAAAAATTGTCTCTTCGCAAACAGTTTGATTGACAGGCGATCTGACCAATCATGACCCGAAAACAACATTCCTTTATAAAAAGATAAGAGTTATGAAGAGATGAGACGAGGACGAGGAGGATCGCGATCTGTCACACCACACATAAAACACACACCTAGACGCTATTTACTGATTAAACTTCTTTTAAAACGTACGACTTTATTAATAATGAAATGATTCATGTCGTCGTCCGTGTGTCCTCTTTGCCATGTGTGTTGGACATAGCACACAGTAAAAGGGGGGGGGGGGGGCGCGAACGGGGTCAGTTTAACCTTAAAAAAAATTAAAAAAATAAATCTATACTAAAAAAAAAAATTTGATTTGGATTTGGCTGTTAAGTTTAATTAATCTACATGAATGATTTAACCCCCCACCACCACTGTAACTAAAGAATTTTAAGCCACAACAAAAAAAAGAAACTTGTACTAATTAAGCTAAGCTTTTTCTCGTTCACTCAAACTTTTGTAAAAAATCAGTTATACTGACTGAAATTAAGTTGTCAGTCATACAAAAAATATTTAATTGGGTTACTTAAGAGATGTTTAGTTTTGTGGAGAGGTGCAACTGTTTTTTAACAAGCCTTTTTAAGTTGAGCCAATTCAACTTTTTTGGTCTGTAGAACGAAAAAATACTATTGGAAATTGGTACAGTGTAATTTAATTGTTACCATCGTTGTGTTTAGCATGCTGAATGGTATTGTCAATCACAAAATATTGTCACAAATTTAGAAGAATTGTATCAACCCACTTAAAAGTTTCACCAACTGTTTGTGTGTTTGTAAGTGCTACCGTTAACTTTATAAATGACCATTATTTGGCATAAATTAAGATGGTCATGTTATTCATATATATATACTTATATATATGGATTGAGAAGTTCAGTTGCATACAAATATATGAACTGCGATTTCTTGTTGCATCACTGCATCAAATCAGAATTACAATAAAATAAATGAAATGCCCAAGCAAAGGAAACAAATAAAACATTTTAGGAAAATCAATGTTAATTTATGAAGTCGGCTTATGTGATGTTCTCTCAAATTTTTCAGTTAAACTGACAATTAAACATTTAAGATGACTTCGGCAAATCAGTGAACGCAAACAGAGAAAGATATGGAGGAAATGAGGGAAAAGTCTATTAAGAAAAGCCCCTCAACAACTTTTTTTTTTTTTTTTTTTTTTTGCTTGACAAAGTGGTACTCAAACTAATCAATTCATTTTTACTTGGGGTTTATGAGTAAAAAAAAGACATTTAGTAAGACATTAAGTAAAGTTAACTAAAAAGTATCATTTTACAGTGTACTAAGTAATAATATGTTACGACTGAAATCTACAATAACATCGCCCAAGTCAAAAACTGAAAATTCATACAGTGTCCATGATTTAATTGATAATAATACTATTATTCAATTCAATTCTACTTTATTTCCAGACTTTCCAGGTCAATAATATATAGATATTTTATATATATATATATATATATATATATATATATATATACATATTATATATATTTTATATATATATATATATATATATATATATATATATATTATATTTATATATATATATATATATATATATATATTATATTTATATATATATATATATATATAATATGGGAGGGCAGTTTCTAACTTAACTTAAATAAGTTGGCAGAAGTTTTTTAGGATGAACTTGCAAAACCTTGTTCACAAAACTAAACTTTTTAAGTTTATGGAAAGAAACTTGGTTTAGGTTGAATAAATGTATTAAAAATAGTTGTACTGACTTTTCCACAGATTTTTGCTGAGCCAACACACCAAAACCAGTAATTTGAACCTTTTTCAAGTTTTTTTACAGTGCAAGAGCATTTTTAGGACAAAAATAATAATTGAATGGTCTGGAATCAGCCCTTGTAAACTGTACATCCGACTATAGGCTATCAGTTTCCTGCAAAGCTAGTTTCATGTTTCATCTTTCTTTTCACATAATAGAATAACTTAAGAGTCAAATCAATATTTCATGTCCATTTATTTATTTATTCATTAGTAGCCATGTAATAAGTCAGCTAGAGGATTAAATATTACCAAATAAACCCAGTAGTTTTTTGTGATAATGACTGGCTTGATGTACATTATCGCTCTGGTTCACCATTTATTGAGTGTATCTTTCTCCCTCTTTCTCAGGACGCTTTAACAGATCTCACGGGCGACTCGGAGCGCCTGCCTCTAGAGGAGCAGCACGGCACGTGGCTCGGACACAAGGTTCTACATAAACGCACGCATGTAGACACAAACAGATTATTGACAGGTGAACACAAACTCATTCTTTGTTTTTGGAATCCTTTATTTAGGGAATGGTTTATTCAGCCGAGTACATAAAAAAGAAGCTGGAGCAAGAAATGATCCTCTCTCAAGCCTTTGGGAGGGATTTGGTAAGTATAAACGTCTGTCACATTTTAAATCTGTACTTACGGTTGATTCTGTGATTTATACTATCCCTCCGGTTCTCTTCGTTTAGGAGTCACACTTGGCTTCGTCACGGTCAAAAATGACGAAGCCTTTAAATGTAACTTTTTTTTTTTTTTTTATTTGTTCAATAATATTTTTTTGATTATTATTTATAATTTTGAGGCTATTTTATGATACTATGCAATATTTCTATAATTATTATTATCTATTTTCATAAATGTCATAAATACATTTTTTTCTGATATTTTTTTAACCCTTATGTGCTGTTCGGGATGTTTTCATCCACTATGGGGAATTTTTGAGTCTTAATTTGGCCGTAACTTTCTCCGTGTTTCAGCAAATGGAATGATTTTTGGTGACAAATCTTATTTTGACTCATATTTTGGGAAAATGCTTTGAAAATGTTCAAAAACTCAACAGCACTCTGTGGGCAAATTCATGACCCTTTCGTTATGATTTTAACTGCTTTGAAAATGTGCCAGAGAAATATTTTTTTCAAATTTTTTTGCTTAAATCTATTAATCAACCTCAGTCCTGATCAAAACTACTAAATTTAAAAAAAAAAAAAAAAAATCAGGATTTTAACTCTTTAATTGCCAAATTCATAAATGATGTCACTGATTTGGAAAAAAAAAAACATGTCAAAGATTAGAAACAACATTGGCTTTTTGTGCAGCATCAGATTTTAACGTTTTAAAGAGTTAAAATCCTGATTTTTTTTTTTGTTTTGATCAGGACTGAGGTTGATTAATAGATTTAAGCAAAAAAATTTGAAAAAAATATTTATCTGATACAATTTTAAAGCAGTTAAAATCGTGGCTGAAAACATAACGAAAGGGTCGTGAATTTGAACAATGCACAAGGGTTAAATATTTTTCAATTAAAGCAGTATTCCATGTAAAAATAGAAACAAGGCATTTAAAATCCCATTTTTGAAGGTAGATTAGTGCCGTCTTGTGTAATACCACAGTGTCACCACTAGATTCCTGTTTAGTTCTATATAAAGTGGCTTATAAAGTCTCTAGTGGCTAAACATCCAAATCCACAACTTAATACAAATATATAGACATTCTTAAAGATTACTTTTTGTCAAGGTTTAGATTTTTTTTTTTTTTTTTTAATTGAAATTGATTTGAAGTGTCAGTTTTTGCATGAATTTTATCACAGTCAAACTTGAACACACAGGACATTTTGTTACACACACCATCAAAATTCAATAAAAATATAACAAAAATGAGCAGGTATGTCTTATCACACCTCCATACATCTGATTTCAACCTCTTATTTGAGTTTTTTGGCTCAATTTTTACCATATTGTTACAACCACACCAGTTCATTTGTGTGTGAATGATAGTGTGTGTCTGTTTTGTACTCTCAATGTTTTAGAGTGTTTCCTCTTCCTTGCTGTTTGTGTTTTTTAATGCTTTGTGGCTAAATTATTGATTTTTTTTTTCACACATTTGCACATCAGTGGCTGATTTGTAGTTTGTACCACCAAAAGTTTCTCAGAGTTTTGCCATTTTTTCGTATTTTCCATTGATTTACGGTCGAAGGAGCCAAGTGTGACTTTATTTTTTTTTAAATATTTTTGTACTTTATTTTAATGACAGTATATTTATTGAACAAACATGAATTTTTTTATGCATCAAAATAAACAGAAAATTGTATAATCTCTGCTAAAGGGATTATTTGCCCCTCTCCGCCTACAAACCATTTTAATGAATTATTTTCACACGAAATCTGTTGTTCCATCCATGTTCAAACGAACATATATATTTTTTCTGCGATCATACACTATGGGCGTTTTTTAAGGGTGTGTCTTTAGCCCCGCTGGACCTCATGAGTAGAATAAAACATTTCTTGAATATTTTGAACTTGCAATTATCCTGTTTTGCAGTTGAACGTGTGCCTGTTTAATTAAGTAAAAGGATTTGAGATGCGTTTTTTTTTATTATTATTTTGCGATTTTATGGGTTTGTTCTGTATGGACAGATGGTATTCGTGTTATTTGTGTGGGGCTTAAAATTGATTTTAAAACCAGATGGTAACGTGCCGACTGTTTACTAAATCCTCCCCAGTGTCTTCAGGCAACATTTGCATGTCGCATGCAAAAATTTGCATTGTGCGGGATATCAAGTATCGCAAAAATGTTGTGTGTGTCCATGTGTCTCAGGGTAAAGGGACGATGCACTATGGGCTGGTGATTGTGGGTCACTCTCTGGGTGCGGGTACAGCCGCCATCCTGTCCTTCCTCCTCCGGCCGCAGTATCCTTCACTGCACTGCTATTCCTACTCCCCTCCCGGCGGGCTCCTCAGGTCAGTGTGACCTTGCCATTGTTGCTCTGGGATCTATTTTGCACTACATTTATAGAGAAAGCCGAAAACCGATCTCCTCTGAGGGAAAGTGTTGTTTAGCAGTCACTGGGGCATGATGACATTAGATAAGACTCGCGTGTAGAGATTAAACTGTTGTGTTAAAGGATTAGTTCAGGCAAAAAAATGGACATTTTGTCATTATTTCTCGTTCCAACGTTATGCAAGCGATTTGAAAAAGCATGCATAAAAGTATTCGTTGGATGCCATTGATTTATAAAGCTTTTTCCATATTCTTATGTTCTCTTAAATCAAATTTGCTTGCAGTGTCGTGATCGGTCACATGACGTGTGAGAGCCAATGGCGTTTGGTTTTAGTGATGTCACACCTGTGTGACTGAGATTTAAAGCTCCGGCAAAGCGCAGGAACTGCGTTCGAAATTAATTATCTTAAAATGAATTTTTAATGCACACTTTTGTGGTCAGTAGGATTATTTTTTGGACCGAAATCAATACTTTTATTCTACTAGAACGCATTAAATGGATCAAAAACACATTTATACTGTTACAACAGATTTGAGATTTCATTTAGAATCTTTACGCAACATTGAGCATCAAATCGTCACATCAGAATGATTTCTGAAGGATCATGTGACTCTGAATACTCAAGTAATGATGCTGAAAATTCAGGAATAAATTATATTTTACTATATATTCACATAGAAAACAATTATTATAAATTGTAATAGTATTTCACAATATTACTGTAAAAATACTGTGTTTTTGATCAAATAAATGCAGCGATGTGTTGTAACTTTCAGGCTCATACATTAAAAAAAACTCTCAAGAGGTCTGTCACAAACTACAGTCCTCCTTCTCTGTAATGCAAGGGGTTGTGGGAGACATTTTTTGAATTGAGATTCGCCCCAGAGCCTAGTTATTGGTTTAATTCGGTAGGTATTAACTACTCTTTCATGTTTATGCGGTTCATGATGACAGTTACAGATTGGAGGAAATCACGTTTAAGTCACACAATGGCAGTAAAACAGATTTTCAACGGTTGACATTATAGAACGTGTTTAACTTCTGTTCACAGTGAGGATGCAATGGAGTACTCGAAAGAGTTCGTGACCTCAGTCGTGTTGGGAAAAGATCTGGTCCCCAGGTAAATGAGTGTTCAGCTGTGGTTGTATATATTTATAAGTCTGAGCAGATGAATGTTTATCTAATGCTTTTATGCTCGTTCAGGATTGGCCTCTCTCAGCTTGAGGGCTTCCGTCGCCACCTACTTGAAGTCTTACAGAAGAGTGATAAACCAAAGGTGAGCTGCTTTAAAAGGATAGTTCACCCAAACATGAAAAAATAAGATGATGGAAGACTTTCATAGTAGGGGAAAAAAATATGGCTACCGTCAACTCGAAATATCATCTTATAATTTATATCTTCAGAAGAAATAAATGAATACAGGTTCGGAACAATTTGAGGTGTGAGTAAATGCGTTATCAAGAGCATCGCTGCAATGAAGCAATTGCTTTACATTACATTGATTCCATTCCAGTCAAAGTGATCAAGTCAACTTTGTTTTAGCTGAGGTAGCTATGGTCATAGAACAGCAAAGGAGGAATAGGCAGAGTCGTAAACAGGCGGTGACGTCGAGACGGGCAGCAAGTTGCACAGTCCAAAAATACAAAGCAATAAGTCCAAGGGCCAGGCAGATAAACATCAAAAACGGTAGAAAGTGCAGGATCAAACGGGCAGACAAGACCGGAATGAACGCTCAGAAAAGTAAACACTAGGAATAACAAGACTTCGCAAAGTATCCGTGTTTGAATGTCTCTTAAATAGTCTGGGTAAGGGACTGCAGCTGGTTGCGGTGATCAGAGATTGGGAACAGGACTTCAAACATTAAATGCATATTTAAGCTTACAATTAAAGTTACAAGAGCATTGAGTGATTTTTCACTTTTGTACTTTGATCAACATGACAGACAGCAGCAGGTTTATTAGGCTGCTGTCACTTTAAGAGCATATGCACAGATCCAATATATGGTTACACTACTTGCGCCATCTTTCTCAACTATTTACTTTCCCAAACTGACTGTATTTGCCTGAATACTCGGCAAGACGAGCATTTTGACATTGCAGATATGGACAAATAACCACCACATTATATGTCGTTTTTTTTATCCGCTAGAGGTCGTCTATTCCAAACGTAGGCGTAGCTTCATGTTGCCGAGTTTGAGCGTGGTCCAAAAATACAAAGCAATAAGTCCAAGGGGCAGGCAGATAAACATCAAAAATGGTTGAAACGGGCAGGATCAAACGGGCAGACGAGACCGGAATGAACGCTCAGAAAAGTAAACACTAGGAATAACAAGACTTCGCAAAGTATGCGTGTTTGAATGTCTCTTAAATAGTCTGGGTAATGGACTGCAGCTGGTTGCGGTGATCAGTGATTGGGAACAGGACTTCTGGGAAGTGTAGTGTCTGTGTGTGAGTAAGTGTGGTGACTTGTGGGAAACGAAGTCCGGGAGTAAAGTGATTAGCAGTTCAGGGTGGAGCGCCCTCTAAGTGGCTGTAAGGGGCACTCCATCTGATAACCCTGACTGATAACATACTAATAAAACTAAACTGAATGCTATTTCAATATTTCTATTACTTTCAAGATCATTTTTTAGGCTAACAAGACACAGGTGAATGAGTTCAGGGATAGTGAGTCCAGGCAGGAATTTATGGGAAATGTAGTCTGACGGTGTGGCAATAGTCCGAGGTGTTAAGGGTATTACAGCGGGTAATCAGGACATATACAAACTGCAAAGGATAGCACAAATAAACATGTTAGAATAAAGAGACAAAAGAAATAAATACGGCTTTAAATGTTTCGGGTGGGTCTAACAGTTGGCTGTATTTAGGTAAGAAACACTACAGAAATCATAGTGATTAAATAAAAAAAACACTGGATAGTCTTCATTGTAAAAATTAAAGGCATATTTAAGCTTACAATTAAAGTTACAAGAGCATTGAGGGATTTTTCACTTTTGTACTTTGATCAACATGACAGACAGCAGCAGGTTTATTAGGCTGCTGTCACTTTAAGAGCATATGCACAGATCCAATATATGGTTACACTACATGCGCCATCTTTCTCAACTATTTACTTTCCCAAACTGACTGTATTTGCCTGAATACTCGGCAAGACGGGCATTTTGACATAATGTTGTGGTTGTTTGTCCATATCTGCAATATTTTACATTTTCATTTTTCATCATTTAGCAGACGCTTTTATCCAAAGCGACTGACAAGGGGAGCAATTAGGGGTTAGGTGTCTTGCTCAAGGGCACTTTAGTCATGGTACTGAAGGTGGAGAGAGTGCTGTTTATTCACAATCCCCTCTTTCAATTCCTGCCAGCGTGGGAATCGAACCTGCAACCTTCTGATTACAAGCCCGACTCCCTCGCCACTAGGCCACGACTAGAAAATATGTCGTTATTTTATCCGTTAGAGGTCGTCTATTCCAAACAAAGGCGTAGCTTCATGTTGCCGAGTTTGAGCGTGGAATCTTGGGACATGTGGTCTTCACCTCACAGCCGGTGGAAAAGAATCGGGATGAGACTCGGACAGAAATCATGTTCATTTAAGGTTACTGTAGTGTGAAGCAGAGCAGGAGCGAGTGTTGTGGAGCTGAACGAGACGATTGATAATGAGAGACGAACGACACACGAGAGCAGCGGGACTTTTATTATGACACAGTCACCGGCGCCGCTTCCGCTTTTCCGGTCATGAGTGTGAGGAAATATGACGCCATTTACAGGCGACTCCCTCACACGTCCCGGATCCTCTGTAAAAATTGCGATTTTTCTCGCGATTTACAAATATGGGATGTGTGTCAGAGCGAAGAGAGTGCAAAAACGCACAGTTGTGTATCAATACTGCAGAAACCCAACAAACACATTTACGTTGTGGCAACGTCGCTGCCACGTTCCATTTTTACTGTGGCAACGTTGACTGTCTACGTGCTCGTGACATTGTAGCAACGTTGAATTGTAAGACGCTAAAGGGCTGCAGCAACGTTGTTGCGCGACATTCAGGCACGACGTTCCGACCACATTTATTTTTATGCCAGATTATAAATATTATATTACCTTTTCCGCGTCTTAATCGTTCAGTCAGTGTTCAAATGTAGGCAAGTGAAAATGTATCTGTGCTGAAATATCTTTTACACGTCTAACAAAAACACTGGCGAGTTCAATTTAACAATTTATTGGCCAATGGCTAATGATATTAGTCGCCAAGATTGAACATTAACTTGCGCGTATTGCGCTTAGGTCGTCTGTCCCTTTTCATAGCTTCATTATGGATTATAACTTTTGGCATAATGTTAAAACACTTCATCACATGACCAGAATATGTTTAACGCCTTTTCCTAAATAACGATATCTGAATAGGCCTTCTGAAAGTAATATAATTAACTTAGCATTAACTTACACCAAAACCCGATCAATGAATTATCAGCTATTCTGTCACCTCAGTTTATTAACAGAACAAATAAATCTCACATTAGACATGAAAATTGTCGGTTTTGTTTGGATATTTACATATCTTATTTATCTAAAAGAGAAATCATAAGCAATACTCACGTATCCTGGCTTGAAGAAGAATAACGGCCCGACGGTCTGATCAAATTTAAAATGCGCTTCAGAACAGTGACGAGAACATGTTGTACAATGGTCGTCCAGACAACCTAAGCACAACCTTCAGCAATGGTCCTGAACCGTGGTTGAATGGCAACATTGTGACAGCACAGGAACGACCTTAACGACACAATGTAGAACCAACAACCTTTTAGCCATGTTGTTACAACGTTGCTAAAAGGTTGGCTACGTTGAGGCAACGTTCTGCGTTTGTTGGGAAAGGAGTATTGGAATTGTTTCAGATATTTCAGTATTGATATTTTTTGACAACGCTAATACACAGTATGTAACTGTACAATCACTTGATTATTATTGCAAAATAAACAAGATAAAGACTAACAAGAATTGGTTTATTTTGCCATAATGACCAGCTGGCTGTGCATTCTGTTCAACAAATGAAAGATGTTTGAAATTATTATGTGAGAAACTTGCACAGCTGTGCAGGAAATCATTTGCCTGTGACAGCGGTCGATTATACAGTTTAGCATAATTCTAAAATAATATTTGGCTGCAGAATGTAGACTGACCAATCAGAATCGAGCATTCTAGAGCGTCCATACTTGTGGGTGCTGGAGCAGCGGCATTTGTTATTATTGAATTGTGCCATTTATTAACTGCCCTCATTATATCTGTCACGTTGCGCTTTCCCCGTGTCCTTTTCCTCTGGGCAAATACAGTAAAAGCTAAATTTGTTATGTTACTAATTATAACCGCAGCTGTGGGGTTTTTAAGCAATGCATACTTATTTTTTTTCTAGTTCAGTTAGTGGAGTATTAAGCTCTTATTCTCAAGGCTATGGGTTCAAGTCTCTTCTGCTCACCAATCAAAAATACAGTAAAAACAGTAACATTGTGAAATATTATTATTATAATTTAAAGGAACTGTTTTCTATATTAATATATTTTAAATTTAGTTTTATTCCTGTGATTTGAAAACAGAATTTTTAGCATAATTTTATAGTCACATGATCCTTCAGAAATCATTATAACATGCTGATTTGTTGTTCAAGAACAATTCTTACCGTAATTTTGAAAACAGCTGTGCTGCTTTATATTTCTGTGGAAACCATGATGCATTTTTCTTCAGGTTTCTTTGATGAACAAAGTTCCAAAGAACAGCATTTATTTGAAATAGAAGTCTTTTGAAACATTGTAAATGTCTTTACTGTCACTTTTGATCAATTTAATGCATCCTTGCTGAACAAAAGTATTCATTTTTTTTATTAAAAGTCTTACTGACCCCAAACTTTTGAACGGAATTGTACTTGCATGACTTACCCAACACTTTTTCTTTTTTTTTTATCTCATTATGTCGCACTTATTTTTTTTTTTTTATCAGCCTCTGATTTGCTTCAAGGAAGTTCTTGAGAAACTTAATGTGAAAAACCTCAGATTTCTGCAGCTCCAGAAACACAGAACAGGCTTATTAAATATCACAATCACGTTGTCTACTTTGGTGGTTAGCTGCTCTCAGCAGGAACTGATGATATGAAATGCTCCCTGCCTAGGCAGCTCACTAGGTTTTGGAACAGAGCCTGTATGTTTCTCTGATCACACTTTAATTTAGAAATCGCTGTTTAACGACTACAAGAAAGGGCTGGAAGGGACTACGACGAGCTTCTTCTTGGGATAGTGACATCACAAACCCCAAAATTTACATAAACCCCGCCCCCAAGAACACACAACAAAGTGGGCGGAGCCATGTTGGGCTGCTTTAGAGAAGAGGAAGAGTTGTTGTCGTCGAGTGTTGTTGATGCCGTCATTTTACGCCGGACCGCTTCACAAACGAGGGTCGATTCAAGGAAAAAAGATGAACGTGAAGACACATGATCAACTCCACAGCAACTCCATCAATTTATCCACGAACCGTTCAGAAACTTCTTCCTGAGTCTCTCCATCCGTTTGAACACTTTCCTCATTTTGTCTGCGTGAGATTCTCCAGCTTTGTTGTTGTTGAGCTGCTCTTCTGGAAAGGGGGCGGGAGCAGCAGCTCATTTGCATTTTAAGGGAAACGGCATGTTTTTGCTCACACCCAAATAGGGGCAAATTTGACAAGCTCTAATAAAACTAAACCTTTGAGGTGAAAATTAACACATTCTGGGGACATCACTTCTATTACGTCTTGTGAAAAGGGGCATTATAGCTCCCCTTTAATAGTTAGTAAGGTAGTTGCCACATATACCTGTGGATTTAGGGATGTAGAATATGCTCATGCAGTTTTATAAGTACTAATAAACAGCCAATATCCTTGTAATATGCATGCTAAAAAGCAACTAGAGAATTGGACCCTAAACTAAAGTGTTTCTGTTCCCATCAGTGGCGGATCATTGCCGGGGGTACGAAGTGCATCCCTAAATCAGAGCTGCCGATGGATGACGAAGCCCCTGTTTCTCAGGGCGTGACGCCCTCCAACTCTCGCCTGTGGCTGCACCCCAGTGATCTGAGCATCGCCCTGTCAGCCTCCACGCCTCTGTATCCACCGGGACGGGTCATTCATGTGGTCCACAACCACCCGCCTGAGATGTGGTGAGTAGAGACCGGATTAATGGATTAAGGCAATGAGCATCTGCTCTTTAGATCTTAATATTATTTACAAATGTAATTCATTTCTGTGATCAAAGCTGAACTTTCAGCATCATTAGTGTCACATGATCCTTCATGATCAATCATTCTAATATGCCGATTTGCTGCTCAAATATGTTAAGCAAGAAAAATATTAAGCAGCACGACATTGATAATAATAATAATAAGAAATGTTTCGTTTCTTTTTTTTTTTCACAGTTCGTCGAGTTAAATCGAGCAGTATTTATTTTGAAATGGAAGTGTTTTGTAACATCATTTTTGTCTTCAATTTAACATTTCAAAAACAAATCTTACTGACCTCAGAGTTTTGAATGTTAGTCCGAGCACAATCAAATGATCGATACTCCTTTCAGCCGCCTTAAAATTGTTAAAAATGAAATCTAATGAAGAATTAGATTTGTCATACATATTTTACTCAATTCTATTTTGAGCGTTTATGAAGTTTGGGTCCTTTTTATTTCAAGTAATGAACACTGGCTGCGTCCGAAATTGCATACTCTCTTGAGTAGGTACTTATTTTGAATGACAACCACTGAAAGGTACATGTTCTTTATAGTATGATTGTGTGCAGTATGAATATAATCTGGACATCTCACAGATCTTCTCCTGTGGCCTCATGGGATTGTAAAGTGTCCTTCATACATATGCACACTTCAGGAGTTGGTCATCCTGGGGTTTTTTGCTTTCTCTTTTATGAGTACTGTGAATTCGGATATGCTTCTTTTGTCACATACTGTTCTTCGCCTACTTTATAGTATGCGGTTTCGGATGCAGCCTATGTCTGTTTCCAGTAATGTGTTCCCAGGGCTGGGGAGGTTATTTTTAAAATGTATTTCAGTACAGATTATAAAATACATGCTTTAAAAAGTCATTTGTAACGTATTTCGGTACATTACTCAAGTTTAGTAACTTAATCTAAATACTTTAGAATACTTTGGAATACTAATAAGTGTGGAACAAACACAAAAAAGGTCATTGCAAGTTTTTATCTCACAATTCTGACTTTTTCCCTCAGAATTGCGTGAAATAAAATGCAATTGTGAGTTATAAAGTCATAATTATGAGATATAAACTCACTATATTGAGAAAAGTCAGAATTATGAGAGATAAACTGACAATATTGAGAAAAGTCAGAATTATGAGATATAAACTGACAATATTGAGAAAAGTCAGAATTATGAGAGATAAACTGACAATATTGAGAAAAGTCAGAATTATGAGATATAAACTGACAATATTGAGAAAAGTCAGAATTATGAGAGATAAACTGACAATATTGAGAAAAGTCAGAATTATGAGATATAAACTGACAATATTGAGAAAAGTCAGAATTATGAGATATAAACTGACAATATTGAGAAAAGTCAGAATTATGAGATATAAACTGACAATATTGAGAAAAGTCAGAATTATGAGATATAAACTGACAATATTGAGAAAAGTCAGAATTATGAGATATAAACTGACAATATTGAGAAAAGTCAGAATTATGAGATATAAACTGACAATATTGAGAAAAGTCAGAATTATGAGATAAAAACTCGCAATATTGAGAAAAGTCAGAATTATGAGATATAAACTCACAATATTGAGAAAAGTCAGAATTATGAGATATAAACTGACAATATTGAGAAAAGTCAGAATTATGAGATATAAACTGACAATATTGAGAAAAGTCAGAATTATGAGATATAAACTGACAATATTGAGAAAAGTCAGAATTATGAGATATAAACTGACAATATTGAGAAAAGTCAGAATTATGAGATATAAACTGACAATATTGAGAAAAGTCAGAATTATGAGATATAAACTGACAATATTGAGAAAAGTCAGAATTATGAGATAAAAACTCGCAATATTGAGAAAAGTCAGAATTATGAGATATAAACTCACAATATTGAGAAAAGTCAGAATTATGAGATATAAACTGACAATATTGAGAAAAGTCAGAATTATGAGATATAAACTCACAATATTGAGAAAAGTCAGAATTATGAGATATAAACTCACAATATTGAGAAAAGTCAGAATTATGAGATATAAACTCACAATATTGAGAAAAGTCAGAATTATGAGATATAAACTGACAATATTGAGAAAAGTCAGAATTATGAGATATAAACTCACAATATTGAGAAAAGTCAGAATTATGAGATAAAAACTCGCAATATTGAGAAAAGTCAGAATTATGAGATATAAACTCACAATATTGAGAAAAGTCAGAATTATGAGATATAAACTCACAATATTGAGAAAAGTCAGAATTATGAGATAAAAACTCGCAATATTGAGAAAAGTCAGAATTATGAGATATAAACTCACAATATTGAGAAAAGTCAGAATTATGAGATATAAACTCACAATATTGAGAAAAGTCAGAATTAAGAGATATAAATGACAATATTGAGAAAAGTCAGAATTATGAGATATAAACTGACAATATTGAGAAAAGTCAGAATTATGAGATATAAACTCACAATATTGAGAAAAGTCAGAATTATGAGATAAAAACTCTCAATATTGAGAAAAGTCAGAATTATGAGATATAAACTCACAATATTGAGAAAAGTCAGAATTATGAGATATAAACTCACAATATTGAAAAAAGTCAGAATTATGAGATATAAACTCACAATATTGAGAAAAGTCAGAATTATGAGATATAAACTCACAATATTGAAAAAAGTCAGAATTATGAGATATAAACTCACAATATTGAAAAAAGTCAGAATTATGAGATATAAACTCACAATATTGAGAAAAGTCAGAATTATGAGATATAAACTCTCAATATTGAAAAAAGTCACAATTATGAGATATAAACTCACAATATTGAGAAAAGTCACAATTATGAGATATAAACTCACAATATTGAGAAAAGTCACAATTATGAGATATAAACTCACAATATTGAGAAAAGTCAGAATTATGAGATATAAACTCGCAATATTGAGAAAAGTCAGAATTATGAGATATAAACTCACAATATTGAGAAAAGTCAGAATTATGAGATATAAACTCGCAATATTGAGAAAAGTCAGAATTATGAGATATAAACTCACAATATTGAGAAAAGTCAGAATTATGAGATATAAACTCACAATATTCAGAAAAGTCAGAATTATGAGATATAAACTCACAATATTGAGAAAAGTCAGAATTATGAGATATAAACTCACAATATTGAGAAAAGTCAGAATTATGAGATATAAACTCACAATATTGAGAAAAGTCAGAATTATGAGATATAAACTCACAATATTGAGAAAAGTCAGAATTATGAGATATAAACTCGCAATATTGAGAAAAGTCAGAATTATGAGATATAAACTCGCAATATTGAGAAAAGTCAGAATTATGAGATATAAACTCGCAATATTGAGAAAAGTCAGAATTATGAGATATAAACTCGCAATATTGAGAAAAGTCAGAATTATGAGATATAAACTCACAATATTCAGAAAAGTCAGAATTATGAGATATAAACTCACAATATTCAGAAAAGTCAGAATTATGAGATATAAACTCACAATATTCAGAAAAGTCAGAATTATGAGATATAAACTCGCAATATTGAGAAAAGTCAGAATTATGAGATATAAACTCACAATATTGAGAAAAGTCAGAATTATGAGATATAAACTCGCAATATTGAGAAAAGTCAGAATTATGAGATATAAACTCACAATATTCAGAAAAGTCAGAATTATGAGATATAAACTCACAATATTGAGAAAAGTCAGAATTATGAGATATAAACTCGCAATATTGAGAAAAGTCAGAATTATGAGATATAAACTCGCAATATTGAGAAAAGTCAGAATTATGAGATATAAACTCACAATATTCAGAAAAGTCAGAATTATGAGATATAAACTCACAATATTGAGAAAAGTCAGAATTATGAGATATAAACTCACAATATTGAGAAAAGTCAAAATTATGAGATATAAACTCACAATATTGAGAAAAGTCAAAATTATGAGATATAAACTCACGTACTAAATTCATAATTGCAAGAAAAAAGTCAATTCTGACTTTATAACTTGCAATTGTGAGTTCAAATCTCGCAATTCTGAGAAAAAGAAGTCATTTTGTCTTGTTCAGGACAGAACTAAATAAAAATAACAACATTTTTATGATCCTCTTAAAAGTATTAAAATATTAATGAAACTGAACTCGTCTTTTTCAGACGGTCCGAGTCAGAGAATCACCAATCGCTGTTTAAATGACATTAAAACTCAAAGTAATCACTTTGGTAATCTAAAACACTTCTCAGATGGAACTGTAATCTGATTACCACCCATTAATGAAATACAGTTACTCACATTTTATATTTTAAATACGTAACTAAGTTACTTGTATTTCGTTACTCCCCAACCCTGTGTGTCACATCCTGCATCTGTCCGAGTCAAAGTTGTGCAGGTGTGTGTTCAGAGACTTCTCTCACCATCTCTCTCTGTTCATAGTTGTGGTCAGGAAGAGCCCACTTACTCCGCTCTGTGGGGGGATAACAAGGCCTTTGATGAGGTCATCATTTCTCCAGCCATGCTGAATGAACACATGCCCCATGTGGTGATGGATGGCCTCAACAAGGTGTGTGTTTGTGTTTGTGTGCGTGCGTGTGTGTGTGTGCATTTGTGTGCACGCTTTTCTAACTCTTGCAGAATGCAAAGTCAGTGATTTGGGTGGCAGATGAAATTCAATTCGAAGGCACGTTCACACCACAGATGATAACAATAAAGATAGATATAGCTCTAAAAATCATAATAAATACTAAAGAATAGTCTACAACACAACTTAATGATAATGACACAGAGAAACAATATCATTGGAATCATTTTCAAAGCTAAACTGACAGCCAATCAGAATCCATCCTGCTGTAACAATCTTGAGCATTTAAAGCAGCAGATGAGGGATAGTTATCATTACAGTTATCATCCTTGGTGTGACCGGGCCTTAACACTGGATCCTATACATATATAAATGCAATAATAATATTAAAAACAACCATAAATGTCCCACTAGGGCTGGACAATATTTTGAGTATTTCCAATATATATTTGCTGGTGATATAAAAACACACGATCATAAATATTGTGCATTGTGTACTTTTTATTTGGCCATTTAGTTTCCATAAAGCTTCATTCCTTGTCTTATGCCTGTCATCATGAGAGCATTAAGACCAAGATAATTTAATAACGCAAGCGTTATTAAAAATGTAGTTAGTAAGTTTGATTGATTTCTGTAAAATAGTCTGTCCATTTTAGTCATTTGCTTCAAAACGGTCATTCAGAGATCATTTTCAAATGTTACTCAATTATCAGCATCATTACTCCAGTCTTCAGTGTCACATGATCCTTCAGAAATCATTCTGTCGCTTTTGATCAATCGACCATATGCATATGAACTTCCGTAATAATATATCATCGTGTCAGTATCATCCTGAGGTAGCTTTAACAGCATCAATGGTGTAATATTCAGGGCTGGGTGGGTTACTTTTAAAATGTATTTCACTACAGATTACAAAATACATGCTTTAAAAAGTCATTTGTAACGTATTTCGTTACATTACTCAAGTTTAGTAACTTAATCTAAATACTTTAGAATACTTTGGAATACTAATAAGTGTGGAACAAACACAAAAAAGGTCATTGCAAGTTTTTATCTCACAATTCTGACTTTTTCCCTCAGAATTGTGTGATAAAAAGTTGCAATTGTGAGTTATAAAGTCAGAATTATGAGATATAAACTGACAATATTGAGAAAAGTCAGAATTATGAGATATAAACTGACAATATTGAGAAAAGTCAGAATTATGAGATAAAAACTCACAATATTGAGAAAAGTCAGAATTATGAGATATAAACTCACAATATTGAGAAAAGTCAGAATTTATGAGAAATAAACTGACAATATTGAGAAAAGTCAGAATTATGAGATATAAACTCACAATATTGAGAAAAGTCAGAATTATGAGATAAAAACTCACAATATTGAGAAAAGTCAGAATTATGAGATATAAACTCACAATATTGAGAAAAGTCAGAATTATGAGATATAAACTCACAATATTGAGAAAAGTCAGAATTATGAGATATAAACTCACAATATTGAGAAAAGTCAGAATTATGAGATATAAACTGACAATATTGAGAAAAGTCAGAATTATGAGATATAAACTCGCAATATTGAGAAAAGTCAGAATTATGAGATAAAAACTCACAATATTGAGAAAAGTCAGAATTATGAGATATAAACTCACAATATTGAGAAAAGTCAGAATTATGAGAAATAAACTGACAATATTGAGAAAAGTCAGAATTATGAGATATAAACTCACAATATTGAGAAAAGTCAGAATTATGAGATATAAACTCACAATATTCAGAAAAGTCAGAATTATGAGATATAAACTCGCAATATTGAGAAAAGTCATAATTATGAGATATAAACTCACAATATTGAGAAAAGTCAGAATTATGAGATATAAACTCACAATATTGAGAAAAGTCAGAATTATGAGAAATAAACTGACAATATTGAGAAAAGTCAGAATTATGAGATATAAACTCACAATATTGAGAAAAGTCAGAATTATGAGAAATAAACTGACAATATTGAGAAAAGTCAGAATTATGAGATAAAAACTCACAATATTGAGAAAAGTCAGAATTATGAGATAAAAACTCACAATATTGAAAAAAGTCAGAATTATGAGAAATAAACTGACAATATTGAGAAAAGTCAGAATTATGAGATATAAACTCACAATTGGGAAAAAACAAATTGTGAGAAAAAGTCACTGTGACGAGTGAATTATAAAATGACTCAAAAAACATGAAAACAGTGGAAAACATGAAACTGAACTCGTCTTTTTCAGACGGTCAGAGTCAGAGAATCACCAATCGCTGTTTAAATGACATTAAAACTCAAAGTAATCACTTTGGTAATCTAAAACACTTTTCAGATGTAACTAAGTTACTTATATTTCGTTACTCCCCAACCCTGAGTAATACTTACTTCATAATCAGAATATAGTTAGAGTCAGTGAATAAAATGTGAGTAAACTCGTTGAGAAGTGGCGGCTTCTATGATTTATATTATTCACGACAAAGGTTTTTCCATGAGGTTTATGTGAGTACTTCATACTTCACCTTGACAAATGGTGTATTTTTGAACCTAGTTATTTCATAATGTAATATATTTACTCAACAGCGAAACAGAGTGAAGAACTTTTACAGGAAAAGGCTAATATATGCGCATATGCCATCTACCGGTTATAGTGACAGCGTCTTTTTTAAATCAGTCGGTTTTACAAATAGAGACAATCTCAGAAGGATGAACAAATAATGTTTTTGGTCATCACATTAAAAATGGACTGGAAAAATGCACGTGTCTAATTACAGACAAACTTTCCCTTTAGTTTCGTCTCCATTGCAATCAATAAAACTGGTTTATTGGCAAACTAAGCAAGTGTGATTTAAAATATATACAACATTTGAAAAAAATCAACCATCGGTGGTTTTATGTCGATGTTCGCCGGAAATGCCCAAGCGGGCTTAACGAAGAACAGGAAGTGACCGTGCATATGGTCAATTGAAAGTCAATTCGCCCTTGCTGAATAAATGTATCATTTTCTTTCCAAGAAAAGGAAAAGAAGTCTTACTGACCTCAAACGTTTGAACTGTGTATATTGCCCAGCCCTGTCGCAAAACACGTCACACGAGCACCAAAGTATTCCGGTGTGCCCAGATCATGGTTACCGTTGGGATCAAGGATCAATCGCTTCTAATGCTTTTGGGCTTCGGTGGACTCTAGGGATATGTGTTGCAAGTCTGTTGAAGCTTTTGTCTGTTTTTTTTCTGTACATAAAAGTCTGTATTTGTATTTGTCCCCCTGAAACCGCCGCCGTTGGAATTACTTGTGCATAAAAGCATGGCTGTTTCTTCTTCTTTGTGGCGCTTGCTGAGGCCGTCAGATCCCTAACCCTAAGTGTTGATTTTTTTTGGGTAGCGTACACTCTTAAAAATAAAGAGTCTTCATTGCCATCAATGATTCCATGAAGACGAAACGTCAACATCTTTCCAAAAGGATTTTAACGGTGATTTTAAAAAGTTCTTCGCACTAAGAAGAAAGTGGTTCTTTTAAGAACTGTTCCGCGAAATATTCTTTGGGGAACCCGAAATTAGGGCGGCATGATTACTGCAGGAATCACGGTTATTTTTGCTCAATTTAACGCAATTATTGGTCTTATTTCATGATATGAGTCCTTTTAAATCTGCGATATTTCCACACTTCAGCAAAAACTAATACTAGGCTAATTAGTGTAAGTAAAAATTCCTCAAAACAGCAACAGAAGACAAATAAACAGTCAATTATTAAGCGGATAGTTCCGGCCCTTGATTCTGATTGGTTGAGCCGCGTCATGTGACTGCATTACGCCAGTATTACTGCGCAACTGTCTGTACGTTGTAGCGGTTTCAAGTATTGTGCATTTCAGGAAAATTAACTGTTGTTTACTAGTTATAAACGATTAGTTCCAGTCCTTGATTCTGATTGGTTGAGCCACGTCATGTGACTGCATTACGCCAGTATTACTGCGCAACTGTCTGTACGTTGTAGCGGTTTCAAGTATTGTGCATTTCAGGAAAATTAACTGTTGTTTACTAGTTATAAACGATTAGTTCCAGTCCTTGATTCTGATTGGTTGAGCCACGTCATGTGACTGCATTACGTCAGTATTACTGCGCAACTGTCTGTACGTTGTAGCGGTTTCAAGTATTGTGCATTTCAGGAAAATTAACTGTTGTT
The DNA here is from genome assembly GCA_037194245.1 of Opsariichthys bidens. Classification (NCBI taxonomy): domain Eukaryota; kingdom Metazoa; phylum Chordata; class Actinopteri; order Cypriniformes; family Xenocyprididae; genus Opsariichthys; species Opsariichthys bidens. Next base: position 30,575,460 of record CM074280.1, on the reverse strand, counting down.
TACTAGTTATAAACGATTAGTTCCAGTCCTTGATTCTGATTGGTTGAGCCACGTCATGTGACTGCATTACGCCAGTATTACTGCGCAACTGTCTGTTCGCTGCAGCGGTTTCAAGTATTGTGCATTTCAGGAAAATTAACTGTTGTTTACTAGTTATAAACGATTAGTTCCAGTCCTTGATTCTGATTGGTTGAGCCACGTCATGTGACTGCATTACGCCAGTATTACTGCGCAACTGTCTGTTCGCTGCAGCGGTTTCAAGTATTGTGCATTTCAGGAAAATTAACTGTTGTTTACTAGTTATAAACGATTAGTTCCAGTCCTTGATTCTGATTGGTTGAGCCACGTCATGTGACTGCATTACGCCAGTATTACTGCGCAACTGTCTGTACGTTGTAGCGGTTTCAAGTATTGTGCATTTCAGGAAAATTAACTGTTGTTTACTAGTTATAAACGATTAGTTCCAGTCCTTGATTCTGATTGGTTGAGCCACGTCATGTGACTGCATTACGTCAGTATTACTGCGCAACTGTCTGTACGTTGTAGCGGTTTCAAGTATTGTGCATTTCAGGAAAATTAACTGTTGTTTACTATTTATAAACGATTAGTTCCAGTCCTTGATTCTGATTGGTTGAGCCGCGTCATGTGACTGCATTACGTCAGTATTACTGCGCAACTGTCTGTTCGCTGCAGCGGTTTCAAGTATTGTGCATTTCAGGAAAATTAACTGTTGTTTACTATTTATAAACGATTAGTACCAGTCCTTGATTCTGATTGGTTGAGCTGCGTCATGTGACTGCATTACGTCAGTATTACTGCACCACTGTCTGTTCGCTGCAGTGGTTTCATATATTGTGTATTTCAGGAAAATGAACTGTTGTTTACTATTTATAAACAATTAGTTCCAGTCCTTGATTCTGATAAAACACGGCTGTGACCGCTTCACCCAACGGTTCTGTCAATCACTGCGCAACCACTCTTAGCAACGTAAAAATATATTTGTTCTCAATTGATAATATTGTTTATTGAAGCTTACTGTGTAGAACACTATTGTGAGAGAGATATCGAGAGACCGAGTGTATTACCTTTATTTACCAGATTTAGTCAGTCCTGTGTTCATAATAAAAAAATCCGTTTGAATATCCGCTGCTCAGTGTTCACAACAAGTTTCAATTTAAAAGTCTTTGCGAGACGATAAAGACGATCTTTGCCGCCGTCTAATGGTGTAATAAATGTATTGGAACTTCTGTTGCTGCTCACGATCAGGGACTATTTTTTCCAGCGGAAGGAAGCGATTTTACTTCATGAAAATTGCACCGATGCATATTTTTTGGCTTTTAAATATTTGTAATATTTGTATTGTGTGGTAGCAATTTTATTAAAACAATAAGCCCCATGAAACCATGGCTCACAGTGAATTTATAACGGTTAAAGCTGAAAATATATATATATATATATATATATATATATATATATTTTCAGCTTTAGCCGTTATAAATTCACTATATATATAGTATATATATATAGTGTATATATATATATATATATATGTATATATAAAACATGAATTCAACATAAAACGTATAGTAATGCGTACAAAATGTAAAAATATGCAACCTACTAGATTTTACAGCAAAAATTGCATACAGTAACACTTTAGAATAAGGTTCATTAGTTAACATTAGTTAATTATATTAGTTAACATGAACTAATAATGAACTTACACATCATTAATCTTTGTTAATGTTAATTTCAACATTTACTAAAACATTATCAAAATCTTGTTAACATTAGTTAATCCACTGTGAACTAACATGAACAAACAATGAACAGCTGTAATTCCATTAACTAACGTTAAGGAAGGTTAGTAAACACACTAACAAATGTATTGCTCATGGTTAGTGAAAGTGAAAAGTGAAAGTCGTGACATATTGTCAAGTATGGTGACCCATACTCTGCATTTAACTCATCCCAAGTGCACACACACACAGCAGTGAGTAGTGAACACACACACACACACACACAGTGAACACACACCCGGAGCAGTGGGCAGCTATTGCGACAGGGATTGCTTGTGTTGCTTATTCACAATCCCCACCTTCAATTCCTGCCTTCTGATTACAAGCCCAACTCCCTCACCATTAGGCCACGACTACCCATTAATGTTTAACTAATGAACCTTATTGTAAAGTGTTACCTATCATTCTTCAGCCAAATGCGTTGCGAAGTCGCAGAGTTCACCAAACTTGAACTTTGGAACGCAGCGAAATGCAAAACCTTCCGCACGTGCTTGTGTTTCCGGTCTGATGCATGGAAGTCAATGGAACGAAAAGTGCCTTTAAGGCCTCGAGATCCAACTCCTCCCACTTTACATATGCCTAAACGAGGGGTGTCCAAACTCAGTCCTGGAGGGCCACTGTCCTGCAGAGTTTAGCTCCAACTTCTCACAACACACCTGCCGGGAAGTTTCCTGAATGCCTAAAAACCTTGATTAGCTGGTTCAGGTGTGTTTAATTGGGGTTGGAGCTAAACTTTCCAGGATAGTGGCCCTCCAAGAGTGGGATTGGACACCCCTGGCCTAAACCTACCAGTCTCCGTCCCTTGGATCTCGTGTGTTCTGCAGTGAGGGCCGAAATCGAAAGATCGATTACAATAAATCGCACCGCCCTAACACAAAATGGTTCTTTGATGGCATTGCTGCAAAAAGCCCTTTTTTTTTAAGAGTGTAGTTGCTCTTATACAGGACTGTCATGTTTTGTTTTCTCCTGAATGTACGTTCATCCTGGATGTCTTTTGTATGGTAACATGTTGGTTTGTCTTCACAGGTGCTGGAAACCCCATATTTATTTTCAGAACTGATTGCTGCACAGGTCGGAGGCCAGAGAGCTAGCACCCAAGCGCATGTGTCTGTCCCTAACGCACTCCCAGATCCCTCTCTTACGCCTCTGTGTTCAGATGAATGTTTTACGGTTGTAGAAACATGCTCTGTTTCTCGAACCCCCAGTGAAACGCTTTCTGTCCAACCACGAGGTTCAGACACTCACAGGAACGGTTTATCACTCGAAAGTCCTTTAACGGCAACTTCCGTCAGCGAGACGTCAAACGCTCTCACTCCAATCCCATCACCTACAATGTCTGTTACAGTAGATACATCTTCCATTAGCTCAGACACAAAGCCAAGAGATGATACCTTTACCCGTCAGCAATCATCAACATCTCAGTCTGAATCCCCAACGGCTGCATGCGATCCCAAAAACATTACATTGACCTCTACGAAGTTGGACAACTCGTCATCTGTCCGAGACGAGTCTTTATCTTCTAAAATGCCAAATACCTCCTCTGACGTGTCTGTTCCCGAGTCTCGCTCTCAACTCCGTAGAGTAGCTTCCACAAGTAGCACTTTATTCCCAAACACATCCGATTGTCCTTCTTCCTCAGAGTTCCTGTTAAAAACCAGCCTAAATCCGGTCTTTTCAGAGATCCCCTCCACGGGTCTGATGGGTGAAGGCACATCAGCTGAACTCTCCATGGAGGACCGTTTTACGAAACCCCCAGTCTTTGATAACACACCTTTAACTTCTCCCCAGGACGCACCGAGTTCCTCGACCGCCCCATCGGAAGAGATCGCCTCTAGTGCCGCATGTTACATCTCAAGCGTCTGATATGCACTACTGTTCAAAAGGTTGGGGTCGGTAAGGTTTATTTTGAAAGAGTTTAAAGGGTTAGTTTGGCTAAAAATGGAAATTCAGTCATTAATTCCTACACCCGTAAGACCTTCGTTCATCTTCACAACACAAATTAAGATGTTTTTGATGAAATCTGAGACATTTCAACGCAACGCAACTACCACATGTAAGGTCCAGAAAGGCTGTAAAGACATTTTGTACGCAAAAACAAAACAAAAATAACGACTTGATTCAACAATTTCTTCTCTTTCCTGTCATTCTCTTACGCTGTCGATGTTTCAGGTTCTGCGTCAGAGCACCGGACTGTTATTCATAACACTAAGGCTGAACCACTGTAGTCACGTGGACTATTTTAACAATGCCTTTACTACCTTTCCGGCCCTTGAAAGGTGTAACGATGTCCTATGTGTGGTTCAGAAACCCTCGGATTTCATCAAAAGTTATCAAGGATTTGTGTTCTGAAGGTATTTTCAACAGTAATAATAATCAGAAATGCTTCTTGAGTATAAAATCATCATATTGTCATGATTTCTGAAGGATCATGTGACGCGGAAGACTGGAGTGATGATGCTGAAAATTCATCTTAAGTTATATTTTAACATATATGCACGTTTCACATTTTTACTGTTTTAATTTTTAATTAAATGAATGCAGCCTTGGTGAGCAGAAGAGACTTCTTTCAAGAACATTTAAAAGAAAAACCTTACCTACTCCAAATTTTTTAATGGTAGTGTATTTTACACATTGTTACAACCAAATGCATGTGCCTTCTTCCTTTGCAGCTAATCTGTTCCTCACTACCGGAAACATCCGTCAGCTCGAGCTTTGGGCATCTGCGGTGTCATTCTCTTTCTTTCTGCAGGTTCCTGGTCTCTATCAGTTTTTCTTAACTTCCTGTTGTGATGTCTGGTTTAAGCTTCAGCAGTTTGCAGCAGGATTTGCATTGCAGCCTCTGTCTCTCTGCATGTGCCTTGAGTTTGTCACATGGGTGGTTTGGAAAAGAGCCGCTCTGCATCTTTTATGCTTTTATGCTTTGTGTTTTACTCTTGGAGGTGGACTCAGCCCGGTTCTTGGTGTTTGTTTACCCTGAGTGTTGTTCTGCCTCGGCGGGTACATTTAAAGGAACAGTAAACAATGTAATGTAACGTAATGTTATTCCAGACCTGTATGACTCGGACGAAAATCTCCTTTTATGTTCCATAGAAGAATGCGGAATGACTTTTTTGCACTAATATTGGGGAGAAATCTGTGAATTACTGCAGAAAATGTGCTAAATGGACTAGAACCACGTTTACTCGCCAATCAGTTAGTGCCAAAATGACCTGCAGTTCATTGATCATATATATATATAAACTCTTAGAGGAAAATTAACACTTATATTTGTCTCTAACTGCCTGTACTTTATGACTGAAGTTGAAATAATTGCTGTTTTGTGTCCTGTGTAATTATTATTATTATTTGTTGTTGTTGTTGTTTTTTTTGCATGTTTCATGTACATCATTGTTTGTTTTACTCCATTTCTTCCATTGCATTTCATTGCATCCATTTGTGATTATTAACTCTATCCATACTCATGTTTACATACATTAATAAAGAAACCCGCATCATCACCTTGTGCTTGTGTAATTGGACTTTTTACCTTGATTGTTTCCACTTTTTTTACCTTGATTGTTTCCAGAAAGGACACTTTGTTCTCGCCGATTTGAAACTATGAAATATTCTTATGTTTGGGGTAAAATATGACACTTGTGCCGTGCTTGGTGGCTCATTTTCACAACAAAAATGAATAAAAAATGAAAAAACGTACCTAATGGAATCTAGCTAAAATGTGAACACATTTTCCTACTGGTTTATGCTTAATCTGCATGTTGCCATCGCAACTAATAAATATGCGATCAATATAGGTATCTTGACATCTTTTCCTCATCAAAATGTATTACTTTTGCAACACTAATGATGTTTTTTTGCACACTTGTATATAAAAAACCTTTTTCACAATGTCAAGTAGGCTGTGAGACCTGCTTGTTTTTGTCTATTCATTCACACATTCATGTACATTTTATTCTTTGTGGTTTTTTTAATCATCACTCTTGCGCTCTCTCTCTCTCTCTCTCTCTCTCTCTCTCTCTCTCTCTCTCTCATGTAGGTGTTGGAAAACTATAATAAAGGGAAGACAGCTTTACTGTCTGCTGCTAAGATAATGGTTAGTCCTACAGAAGTGGACCTGAATCCAGAAACGATCTTCCTCGATGCCTCTAATTCACCACAACCCACGCCCGCCCCACATCACCGCAGAAACAGTAGTGTCCGGTGAGTTCCGCGAGGGCGAACCGGTGTTTGAATCAAGCTGACTGACCAATCAGACCATGAGTGATAAATTATGTAGATTTTCTTTAGGTGTTGGATTTTAACATTATTGCCTGTCCTTCTCACTCATGCTGACTGCAGAGGTACTGTGTATGGTAGTATTCAGTTCCCCCCTCGTCCTCTCTGGTTCAGTAGAGCAGCACAGTCTAGATGTTAGTCACGTTAGTGTTGCCTAACCATAATCCTCCTTTTCTCCCCCTCTTTCTGATTTTTTATTTTATTTTTTTTATCCTCTGCTCATTTTTTATTTTTTCTTGAATTTTTTACTATTATTTGTTTTTACCCATATACCACATATTCTTTATTTTTTTCCATTATCTTTATATTTATATTTATATTTATATATATATATATATATATATGTTTCTATTGATATATTTATTGATTTTTTATAAATGAATGAAAAACACAAATATGTAATGTTTACATATAAAATTGTGTATAATATTTACATTTTTATTATTTTTGATATGTTGAATTTTTTTTTTACATTCATATTTCTTCCATCACATTTGCTTTTTTTCCTCTTTGTTTATGACATCTTTTTTTTTTTAATTCTAATGACTTTTTTCTCCTATATATTTTTTTTTTGAATTCCCTCATTTTATTTGTCATCAAACTTCTCTTCCGCCCCTCCATGCTGTCCTGCTGTAGTTCCTGTGCCCACTCCGAGATCTCACTGGACGGCTTCTCCGAGTGTCCGCCTCCTCCGGTGCCCGTGGTGCTCACTGGAGCCCGTGAGCGACTGGCCGTGGAGCTGCGGGAGCGAAAAGCCCCCCTGGCCATCATGGAAAGTTTATCCGACGCTGAATCCGTTTACAGCTTGGACTCGCGGCGATCATCTGCCGCCTTGAGGGGCTCACCCTGTCTGGGGAGTCTACCTTTCCCTCTGGACGCCACAATCCCAGAAGAGAATCCTTCGCTGAGCTCCCGCACGGAGCTGCTGGCCGCGGACGGCTTGAGCCAGGGCGCGGTAGACCTTGAGCTGGGGGAAGCCGGCCCGTACTGCCCTACTCCTCCGGAGCTAGAAGTACCCTCCAATTATCTCGGAAATGGCAGGCACTTCTCTTCACACTCGCTTGGACAAACTACCGTAGATCATCCGACCAACCAGGGCAAGAACTTGCGGCGGTCTTCAGAAACACCTGTGGCTTGCCAGCCATCAGCTGTTCGTAACAGTCGAGAGTCCTACCCTGTGGCAACCCGGACTGGTTCTACGCCAGAAAAGCTCAGCGAAGCGGCCAAGGATAGAGAGTTTGAAGAGGGTGAAGTCAAAGTCGAGCTCGAGAGTGGCCGGTCCCGGACTCTTCCATCAGTTTCGCCACTGTCCAACGGCACTCCCAGCCAGGCGGTCCTGGAGTTCGCCCAATACCTGGACTCTCTGTTTAGGCTCGACGGCAGCAGCTCTCCACCTCTCGAGCTGTCCGACGCAGAGTCCGAGTCTGGACGGGGATCTTTCAGTCAGGGGGAAGGACACCCATCGGATCAGGGTGTGAAAAACGTAGACAAGGACAGGCAGCTACTGGCCAGAGCGACTCTAGAGCCCAACTTGGTTCCAAAGCCCCCTCGCACGTTCGCCGGCTCGGCCGACCCTTCCTCCGGCATCTCCCTTTCTCCATCCTTCCCACTCTCGTCCTCTGGAGAACTCAATGATTTCTCTCCTGCTGATGGAGCACCACCCACCAACCACACGTCGATGCTACGAACTTCCGTCGCTAGCCCCAACCCCAAGGAAACGGCATTGTCGTCTATGGTGTAGTGGCCCACTGTCGAACATCAACCCATTCTGTTTATTTATTCTACCCTACAGTTACCCTACGGGTTCCTTTCCTGGCACACAGTGGGTCCACTTTCTTTACCCTCTCTGAACCGATTGTAGAAACGTGCATGCGTAGCAACGCGGCCAGTCCGAGACTTCCAGACTTATGGACCGTTACGGATTCATCAAGAACAGAAGACCTCATTTTGTACTATCGTAAGACATGTCTTTGCTGAATGCATTGTCTTGTGCATCACCATTATGAAGTGTCCTAATTTCTGCCTGCAACACGTTAGGTGCTGAGAGGCTCCTTTGAACACGAAGCTTGCACAATGACCCTACGTTCACATTGAAACTAATGTTTACATTGACGCCACAGAACACCAAGCTATCACAAAGGTTGGCAGTTCCATTTAAGGGAAAAGCTGGGATAGGCAAAAAGGCGAGACTAAGTTACGGGGAGGGGAGCAAGCTGTGGGGTACATTTCCTCAGGACTTTCAAGGATGAAGAATGGGACAAGGATGTCTCAGGCAAAGGATAATTAATTCTTTTGGATTGTACTTTTTCATTTTTTAATTGAAGATTGTGTGGAATGTCCTGCTGAGTATGTGTAATTGGTGGCACTGACGGTTGGTGGACATCTATGAGTTCTCGATGTGCATGAGAAAATACTGTATGCTCGTGTAAAACGTTTCATTTTGCTGACTTTTGTCATCTCTTATTTACATAAATCCACTTGAATTTACGCATGCAAGTTTTGTATCGTTTTTTTTTTTCACCCGATTGCCAAAAAGCCAACTTCATACAAGTCAAATGTTCTGTGAAATTAATATATGATGATGATGATGATGATTATTGTTTATTTTTACAAACCACTGCCCATAAATGCAAATGACATCAGGAAGAGTTGTTTTAACGGTAGAGGACGTGCACCAGTCACAAAATGCGCCCTTTAAATGGTTTGACATGTCCTTCGAGAAAAGTCTCGTTCGGTATGAGTACGGCACGCAATCAGTAGCAAAATAAGCATAGCGAGATTTCTTCTCATCTGCTTTTTTAAAATAAAAAAATCATTTCTACTGTTGTTGCTATGTTACTATAAATAGTGGTTTATCTCAACGGCGAAATATTTTAATAACTTAGACTTGCTTTTTATATATCGTTTCAGGATGAAGTGTTTGAGTTTTTGGGTGGTTGTGTGAAAAAGTACAGCGGTTTGTCACAACAGAGCTTCGCAAGTGACAAGTGTTTTATTTGGTATGCCGTCGATTGTTTCAAAAAATTATTTATGGCACAATTCCCATGCTTCGATCGCATGTAATAATTTGTTCCAAGGTTATAGGTTCTGTTTTTTGCTTTTTTGCTCATTTTGCCTTTTTCACGATGTAAATGTAATATAAATGAACAAAAGTCTGGCATATTCAGTACTTATTTTCCTGTTCTCTAAGTGCTGCTTTACTAATCAACTCATTACTTTATAAACTGTGACTGCTGTACTTTTTCACAAAAAGTTGTGTATAGCACTGCCTTTTCACGTGAGTGTAAATACTGTCTTGTTTCCAGTTGTTGTGTTCATAAATAGATATAAAATCAATGGGACTTATCAATAAAAAAGCTCTATCATGTACCATAGTATCTCAAATGTATAGCTATATTGATATATCTACAGCATAAATTATTAATAGAGAAGAAATATGACTATTCAGGAACAAAACTCTGATACTGTGGCCATATGTTTACTTTAGAAAATATATAAGGATTGAACCATCATTCTTAAAAACAAAGAAAAGAAAACAAATGAATCTCTTTTCGTGTCTGTCACTATACCCTGCCGGTCTTTTAACTTTCAAGAATGAGAATGTATTTAAATGCACACACTTACACTGCCCTGCCTGTAATAGAATAAAACATATGGATATCAGACTGACTTTGTTTCTCTTTATTAAGCTGTCAGTGACACTCTACAGGGTTGAACGTTTAGTTAACCTTTTCCCAGTTTCACTCCCCAGTCCTAGACTAAAATGCATGTTTTGAGCTGTTTTAACTGAAAGAAAATATTAAAATATGTCAGTGCCATTGTTTTGTCTTAAGATACACACCAGTAATGTTTTCTTCTAGTGAACGTTCATAAAAGCTACTTTAAATGCCCTAAGGCCGGGCCTTAAAATGTATTAAATAATGGCAATACAATGTTAATTTCATTGTAATTCACTAACAAAAATGAACAAATTTTAAGGGCCATAACCGCAGAGTCCCAGTTGACTTGCTGTGTGTTAAAAATACATTTCGCAAAAACTTTTTTTTCTTGAATTTATGAGAAATAGAAGAATATAAATGTCTGCTAAACAACAAGTAGACCTGTAGGTTAAGCACTTCCTTTCACTGACCTTTTTTTGACAGTCAACTAAAAAATTTCCTATCAAAATCATCCAAAGTTACCACTGGTGTTCCTCAGGGTTCTGTCTTGGGCCCTCTTCTATTCCCAGTAAAGTTTTCTTCTGGTGAAAGTTCATAAAAGCTACTTAAATGCCCTAAGGCCGGGCCTTAAAATCTATTAAATAATGGCAATACAATGTTAATTTCATTGTAATTCACTAAAAAAAATGAACAAATTTTAAGGGCCATAACCGCAGAATCCCAGTTGACTTGCTGCTTGTTAAAAATACATTTCGCAAAAACTTTTTTTTCTTGAATTTATGAGAAAGAGAAGAATATAAATGTCTACTAAACAACAAGTAGTCCTGTAGGTTAAGCACTTCCTTTCACTGACCTTTTTTTGACAGTCAACTAAAACATTTCCTGTCAAAATCATCCAAAGTTACCACTGGTGTTCCTCAGGGTTCTGTCTTGGGCCCTCTTCTATTCCCAGTAATGTTTTCTTCTAGTGAACATTTATAAAAGCTACTTAAATGCCCTAAGGCCGGGCCTCAAAATGTATTAAATAATGGCAATACAATGTTAATTTCATTGTAATTCACAAAAAAAATGAACAAATTTTAAGGGCCATAACTGCAGAGTCCCAGTTGACTTGCTGCTTGATAAAAATACATTTCACAAAACCTTTTTTTTTTCTTGAATTTATGAGAAATAGAAGAATATAAATATCTACTAAACAACAAGTAGTCCTGTAGGTTAAGCACTTCCTTTCACTGACCTTTTTTTGACAATCAACTAAAAAATTTCCTGTCAAAATCATCCAAAGTTACCACCGGTGTTCCTCAGGGTTCTGTCTTGGGCCCTCTTCTATTCCCAGTAATGTTTTTTTCTAGTGAACGTTTATAAAAGCTACTTAAATGCCCTAAGGCCGGGCCTTAAAATGTATTAAATAATGGCAATACAATGTTAATTTCATTGTAATTCACTAAAAAAAATGAACAAATTTTAAGGGCCATAACCGCAGAATCCCAGTTGACTCGCTCCTTGATAAAAATACATTTCACAAAACCTTTTTTTTTCTTGAATTTATGAGAAATAGAAGAATATAAATGTCTACTGAACAACAAGTAGTCCTGTAGGTTAAGCACTTCCTTTCACTGACCTTTTTTTGACAGTCAACTAAAAAATTTCCTATCAAAATCATCCAAAGTTACCACCGGTGTTCCTCAGGGTTCTGTCTTGGGCCCTCTTCTATTCCCAGTAATGTTTTTTTCTAGTGAACGTTTATAAAAGCTACTTAAATGCCCTAAGGCCGGGCCTCAAAATGTATTAAATAATGGCAATACAATGTTAATTTCATTGTAATTCACAAAAAACAATGAACAAATTTTAAGGGCCATAACCGCAGAGTCCCAGTTGACCTGCTCCTTGATAAAAATACATTTCGCAAAAACTTTTTTTTTCTTGAATTCATGAGAAATAGAAGAATATAAATGTCTACTAAACAACAAGTAGACCTGTAGGTTAAGCACTGCCTTTCACTGACTTTTTAATGACAGTCAACTAAAAAAATTTCCTATCAAAATCATCCAAAGTTACCACTGGTGTTCTTCAGGGTTCTGTCTTGGGCCCTCTTCTATTCATGATTTACTCACTTCCTCTTGGAAATATGTTATCCATTTTGATCGCTACACTGAATACGCCCAGCTCTATCTGTCTTCTAAGCCTTCAAAGAGAATGTTAGACCCAAAATAAATGAACGACGGTGTGAATTTGCCAATGAACATCTTGCATCTATATCACTTTTTCCCTAATCAAATGTTTTGACTGCGTAAAATGTATTTGTTTCAAAGATACTTTTATATTAGTGAGAAATATGTTTTGCCAAAATGAAGGATATATATATATTTTTTTAGCAAATTTTTAAATTTAGTCAAATACAATGGTAGACACACTACTGAAATTTTCAACACAAAGCGTCTTTCTTTATCATTTCTACCCTTTTGCCGAATAACATTTTACTTTCTGTTGCCTCAGGAAACGTGCCAATGTATTGGTCAGACTGGGGAGTGACGCAGCAGTGACGCAGTGGTCTGTAATAAGGATCCGCTCAGTCAGTAAAGCGCAGGTCGAATTGAGCAGCACACTCTCATCACACTGACACTTTATATCACCTTTACAATACTGAGACATGGACTCGGACGAGGGCTACAATTATGAGTTTGATGATGAAGAGGAGGAGGAAGAAGAGGAAGAGGAGTGCAGCGAGGACAGTGGCGAGGAGGAGGCCGAGGATGACACACTGGATCTGGGCGAGGTGGAGCTGCTGGACCCCGCTATGGCCGGAGGAGAGCCCGACGATTGCGTTGACACCGGCGGCGGCGAAGGCGGCCTGGGGCCCGGCCAGGAGGACGAGGACTACCGCTTCGAGGTGCTGACCACCGAGCAGATCCTCCAGCACATGGTGGAGTGCATCAGGGAGGTTAACGAGGTCATACAGGTAGACAAGAAACAGTTTTATTCAGATTTTCCTGTCAGTTTATAAGTTTGTTTATATGGAGCACTGATGCTGTTAGCATTAGCATTAGCCACTAACTGACACGAAAGGCCGAATGATGCGAAATCAACCGTTTATTATTCAATCTCAGTGGTGATGCAACAACTCTTTTTATGATCGCCTTTTGTGTTATTTTTTAGTGAATTCAAGTGTTTTTTTTTCGTGAGCTGGATTTAGCTAGTTCTGCTAGCGCGACCCAGAACTTTATTTGACAGCGTTTCTGGATCTGAAAACGCATAGCATTTCTTAAATCGTGTTAAACTTGTTATGAATCAAATTTCAGGGTTTATATGCGATTTGTTGTGGTTGTTTTGAAGCAGACTCAAGTTTAGCCTTGTCACTGCAGCTAATGCTACTTTACACGTTCATATTTGTTTTAAATTGGACCTTTTTTTTTTTTTTTTATTTTACGTGTTTGGTTCAACTAACACCAACATGAATACACTTTAAAAGGATTTTAAGGTATAAAAAAATGTGATCATCTTGAAAGCACAGTCATCAAGCAAACTAGCGTGCAACTTTTGTGGAGAAAATGTAACTTTGGCGATAAATTACAAATGTGTATTTGTACGTGGATGAATGACAATCATCGGTGTCTGTTTTGTATTTTGTAAGTGTTTAGATTGGGTGTACAAATATGTAAAAAAAAAAAATAATAATAATTACAAAGCTGCATCAGTTTCTGGCATAGATGTTGTTATACAAAATGCAATAGGGCTGTGCGATATGGACAAAATAATCACGATTTTTTTTAATCGATATTGCAATTGCGATTTTATTTTGCAATTTTGGTAATTGTTTTTGCTTTTTCAAACATGCTTCATTCTGAATGCACAAGAAGTACATAACAAAATGTTTCACAATGAAGTAACTATTTACAGCTTCATAAACAAAACTGTAATTAACTGTCTTTAAAACAGACAACATAAAGTAAGGTTAACTAACCTGAAATTCCAGTCATAATAAGTAAACTTCAAAATTGTATTTCAGTGAATGAAGTAACACACTGTACATTAGGATTAACTGCTTAACAAAACTGTAAAAAAAAATTGTCTTAAAAACAGACAACATCAAATAAATCCCGATTATTTCACCTGCTTAAACTCGTATTCAACGCCCGCCTTACATTTCTCATACAGCAACTTGTGTGAAATAAGTGCGAGTTGGCATCTTTTGTCCAGTGATTGACTCCAAAACTCTCTCAAACGACTGATGTTGAATTTCTCTTTGCTATCAAATCATGTTTATTCTGAACTGCATCCATATTTTTTCCTCTTTCCTCCCGTTCGCCTATTCTGTTCTCCCGCTTTGCTTTGTTCTAATTTGTGCTGAGCGAGCTCTGATTGGTTTACATCTTAAACATGCGCACAAAAACGTTGCAGTATTCTGAATTAAAATATAAATATATTAACAAATAAAATTGCAGACTTGTGCGATTTAGAAATTGCATGTGCTAAATTAAATTAATTAATTGCACTGCCCTAAAATGCAACATGTTAAGTTGAGTCTTTAGTATCACGTTAATACCGTAGTACCGGTATACCGTGTAACCCTATAAGCATACAATATTGGACAATGATGTTAAGGGGCCGGTTGCACCAGCTGAACTTAAAAAAGTTGGGTGTAAGCTCTACTCTGGACTTAGTTATGTCCAGCTCTGAATATTTATACCTGTTGCACCATCTAAAACTACGACTAGGCGTAGACGATGCACGTACACGCTGATATGTTCGACCGCGCTGTTAGTCGAGACACCGTTCGCGTTAATATGGTAACAAATGTGAATTTATTGGCTCCAACGAATAGATAAAAATTACTGTTGCGATTAAAAAAAGAAACATTATTCAGTAAGTATATGCATATTTTGGTAAAAAAAATACGAAGTACAAATTTAGGGAGCAAATTGTAGGCCAGACCTGTTGACAGAGTAGAGTGCACACATTTTTGGAGCAAGTTATACTTTAATATCGCTTTCAAATTTAGGAGATAATCCCGACCCGACTTTAGTACCGAGGACAGCTGATCGTGGAGCCTGAACACCAGACACGCCATCGTCTCAACGTTTTTATTTGCCTTTATTTTCATCATTGAAATAAGTCTTTACACCTGCCTTTGACTAGGCGTAAGATTTAGTCTCAGACGTGCGCTACGCCCAGATGGTGCAACGGATATTAATTCTACGCAGGACTTAGTCTTACGACCGGGTGTACGTCCAGCTGGTGCAACCGTCCCAAGATGCTTATTAATTTATATAGCTTATGGAAAAGTCATAAATATTAGTGATAAAACTGACAAAACAGATCTTTAAAATGCCAGACAATTCTCCTTGATTTCTTATATCGCCCCTAAGTTGAGCGGTTGAAGGCGTGGAAAATGGTGAAAAAGTAAAATGTGGAATTGCTTTGAATTCAGGTTAGCATTTGATTGATAAATGGCTTTACCTTTTGATTTGTTACGTCATGCCTGGGTAAAACCTTATATTTTGCAGCTTATTCCACCCACTTAGGAAAATGCAAAGCACCAACCACTGTTTTGTTTTTTAGTCTGTTTAGTGGTTTATATGTAATATATTTTCACCACAGTAATGGAGAAAAACAAAGTTGAGTTATAAAACATATGTATAATAAATATAATGATAGAGGGAACACAATCATGGCGCAATATTATCAGAATTGTCTTAAAATGTAATCATTACCGTAGACAAAATATGAAAAATTATGCTAATATGCCTTGAACCTCAGAATTCTGAAACCAAAATTAAAAGAAGCACTTTTTTTCCCATAACTAATTGAAATGAAATGCAATTTGTTTATACAACCTGCACAGGAGAGACTTTATGGAAGTTTGTTTCTGCTACTCAACAACAACAACAAAAAAAAAAGGTAATTGCCATTTTTTTCATGGTGGAAACGAGCTTCTGTAAGACTTGGTGTTGTTTCCAAACAAAGGTAAAAGTATATCGGATATCGACAAAATATCCAATACCGTGAAGCCCTTGAAAATGTGTCGAGTAAGGGGCCGTTCACATATCGCGTTTTTTGTGCGCGCACATGTAGGCGCGGCGCACTCGTTTTTTTCCAGGCGCGCCTGTGCCGCGGCGAGATGAAAACATCTCAACTTTTCAGAATGCCGCGAGCGCGCCGCAGGTCATGTGACGAGAACCATCCAATCAACCCTTACCCTAGCGGTCGCCTAATCACCTCAGACGAACGCTGGTTTCCCGGCAGAAGCTCTGTTTGGTGATGCTTGGGCCAATTTTTCTTAATAGATGATCAAACTGGTCCTTGTCGACTCTGAAATAGACTTTGAATCTCTCATCGGTCCAGACGGAGCTCTTGGATGAGTTTGTGAAGTTCTCCGTGGTGCACCCGAACACTGCGGGAGTTTTTTTGTCTTCTTCTCCATAAATAAATCTTGTACTAGAGCTTCTGCAAGGGCTTTTCGGTGATGGAAATCCATTGAAATTACAGCGTAGAGCGCCGTTCATAGCAACGACAGACGCCACTGGAGCAAAAGGAGGAAGCGACGCGGTTTCCACGCTTTTTTTTTAGGCGCGTTATGTGAACGGCCCCTAATAAATACAGATTAGTTGGGGAACATTTCTTTAAGTTCCTCTTACAAAACTCTGAATGTCTTTCAATGATTTGTTGCCAAAAAACTAACTTTGATGGGTCCACTTATTACTCAACTTTGTACCTTGGAAACACACCAGGCAAAACCACTGTAGAGGGCCAGGAAGTTGCATAAAGTCATCCAGATTACAGCTTTAACTGGGTCTGTCACTCGTTATTGTCTCCTTTTCAGAACCCAGCTACGATAACCAGAATACTCCTCAGTCACTTCAACTGGGACAAAGAGAAGCTGATGGAGAGGCATGTCATTTTGCTATATTTATTTTAACATTGTCATAGCTTGGTTAAAGGATGTTATGATAACTTTTACGTCATCTGTTTGCTGTTTGAAAGACTTCTCTACTTACTCTTCCTCTCAACATTTAAATGGAGCAGGTACTTTGATGGAAATCTGGACAAGTTGTTTACAGAGTGCCACGTCATAAACCCCAGTAAAAAGGCCAAAATGCGACCGATGAGCACACGGTCCTCCAGTCAGGATTTGCCCTGCCAGATCTGCTATCTCAACTATCCGAACTCGGTCAGTTGGAGCCAAATATCTCTTCATCAGTTCCTTAGAGAAGCCCATGAAGCCAAAACTGTGAAATTCATTGGTTTGCACAGCTTGATGACTTATTTGAGAGGAATGTGTTTCCTTTTCTAGTATTTCACAGGTCTAGAGTGTGGACACAAGTTCTGTATGCAGTGCTGGGGTGACTATTTAACTACCAAAATCATTGAGGAAGGGATGGGACAGGTGGGTTCCCGTTCAGCTCATCGTTACCTGATGTTGTAATCGGGTCCTACGTTTTTTCTTCTTTCTTTTTTTTCCCCCCCTGTGGCATTTAGTTCTTTATTTTTTCTTTTGTTTTCCCAGACCATCTCGTGTCCTGCACACAACTGTGACATTTTGGTTGACGATAACACTGTAATGTGAGTGCTTTTGTGAATTTAGCCTTTATTTTCAGATTTATCTTTTTAAATTTAATTTTAACACATTTTGTTTGTTTGTTGTTGTGTTTTTTTGTAGGCGACTAATCACAGATTCTAAAGTGAAATTGAAGTATCAGCATTTAATCACAAATAGTTTCGTAGAGGTAAGAAGTTCTTTTTTGGTTGCCTGGAATGCAAATTACATTATGCAAATAGCAACACATTTAATCTGGGATGGAGATACCAAATACTAATGCCATTGTCAAATCGGTGTTTGAGGATTTTAAATAAGAAACAATCCTTTTTTTTGTTTGTTTGTTTAACTCAATAGTAAGTTATGGGATTGATAACTAACTTTTGTGTGTATCCAACTCATATAAATAAAGAACAATTTATTATATTGTCGCTGTCGGGCGGAAACCTGTATTTCTGTACATAATTAAACACGGCGTTCTACTGTCACGATACTGACGTTTCCCAATTTGATACGATACTTTGAAAAATATCCGTTTCGATACCACGTAACCAATTTCGGTACCATTTTCGATATCATGGGAAGAACTCCCATATTTACCACCATACAGATAATTTGTGTCATTTTGTTGTAATAGCTTACACACAGCACTGGGAGGCTTTATTTGAATCGTTGAACTACATTGCAAATTGCAAACGATATCACAAATAAATACTAGCGAATAAAGAGAGAAATGAAAAACATGCCTTTAAGTTTTTTTCTAGTGGGTCTAACGGTAATAAGAAATACTATATAAATGAAAGCGATCAAATGTAAAATAGCAATTTAATTCAAATGAATGCTATCAATGAAAGTTACAAAAGTTATTCAGTCGAGAGCGGGGAGTGATTTTCTGTCTTTTGTTCTCCGATTAACATGACAGGTTTATTAGGCTACTGTCACTTTAAGAGCTTATGCACAGATCCAATATACTGTTACACAACATGTGCTTTCTCACCTATTTATGTTCCCAAACTTACAGCATTTATCTGAATACTAGCACTGGATAGTCTTTATTTAATTCAAATGAATGCCATCAATGAAAGTTACAAAAGTTATTCAGTCGAGAGCGGGGAGTGATTTTCTGTCTTTTGTTCTCCGATTAACATGATGGAGGTTTATTAGGCTACTGTCACTTTAAGAGCTTATGCACAGATCCAATATACTGTTACACAACATGTGCTTCCTCACCTATTTATGTTCCCAAACTTACAGCATTTATCTGAATACTAGGCAAGACGGGCATTTTGACAATGTTGTGTGTGTATATGACCGTTTAAACGCAATAAGCCAAGTAAAAGAAATCAGTTTTGGTTCTCGCCACCTGTTTGAGAGGCAGCTTTATGAGAGCGCCACTTCTATAGATCAATGGTGCGAGCTCGAAGCCTGTAGGAATGAATAAAATTATAAGCAATACAAATTCAAGGTGAGATGAGCGAGTGACCAGAGACTTGTGTGTGTCAATTGAGAAGAGAGAGTGAGCAGTATTGGAACGGTTTCAGATATTTCAGTATCCATACTTATCAAAATATCTAGCGTCATGTTTGTTCAGACAATATTAATGTTTTACCAAAATCAAGCTTAAAATGAACGATTTCATTTTTCATGTCTGAGAATTTCCGAGGTCTTTTGGATCTCTTTAGGACGGTATCATCTGAGGCTGTACATCACAGTATGTTTTCATCAACTTACAGGTTATAAAGTTTATTGTAACTATTTGGATGCTGTCATTTGGCCAAAATCTCATGTCATAAAGGGTGAAGTGCTACACATAGGCGGTTTAAGACCGTACTAGCTGTGACTTGATAACACAAGCTCTTTTTAATACTTTTTATAGTTTAATAATTGCAAAACCCACTTAAAGGGTAACCAACGGTATTGATTTATGGTCAAATTGACTAAATATAGAGATGCGAGGTTTCCTCCCAACAGCGACGACATGTTAAATCTAAAAAACATACGTGGTTTCTTTGCAGTTAAGCTTTCGAAGGGCATGAATGTAACTGTAGGTGTGTGTATAGCTGTTTTCTAGTCTCTCTCACTGGTTGTGTGTCTCTTCTACAGTGTAACAGACTGTTGAAATGGTGTCCAGCTCCTGACTGCCACCATGTGGTCAAAGTTCAGTATCCTGATGCCAAACCAGTTCGGTGCAAATGCGGAAGACAGTTCTGGTAGGAGTCTGATGCAGTGGATTTGCAGCATCTTGTACCTTTTTATGTCACGTCTGCAGTAATATAACCACACAAGTGATCAAGCTTAACAATTTGATTAAATTATGCCGTTTTTTTTCTGTTGCGCACCATTTTCTGTCACTTAACGTCTGCTGTACGCTGTGTTCTTTTCATTTTTTTTTTTTAATGACTAGTTTCAATTGTGGAGAGAACTGGCATGACCCTGTTAAATGCAAGGTATGTTTGCATCTGATTACTGCATTAGGCACTTGTATTAGAGAGGTTTTCATTTTCTTTAATATTGCTACTCTTCTCTTCAAGTGGTTGAGGAAGTGGATAAAGAAGTGTGATGATGACAGCGAGACATCCAACTGGATTGCAGCAAATACCAAGGTACAAGGATCCCTTAACATTCAGTGTGTGTGTGTGCGCGTTCGTGCGTGTGTGTGTGCGTGTGTGTGTGTATATATGTGTGTGCGCGTGTGTGTAACGATACATATATTCACCCTGAACGGTCACGTGCGTGTGTGTGCGCGTGCGTGCGTGCGCGCGCACGTGTGTGTGCGTGCTATATATGTGTGTGCTATATATGTGTGTATGTGTGTATATATATATATATATATATATATATATATATATATATATATATATATAATATGTGTATATGTGTGTGTATGTATATGTGTGTGTATATATATATATATATATATATATATGTGTGTGTGTGTGTGTGTGTGTATAT
>CM074280.1:30475244-30550244 GCA_037194245.1 Opsariichthys bidens | reverse complement strand
AGAAATGTGAAAAGGGTCTATTGTATTGTTGTTGACTTCTGCATGTGCAACTCATGCAGTGAAATTTTATTATTATTTTCAGATTTCATTTTAATTTTAGTCTAAGTGGTTGTAATTCTTTGCTCTTGTCATTTCAAAAACTGTGAAAAAGCATTGTTTTTTTTAACTCATTCTAACACATCGGGCAGGTTTGTTGTCATTGATGGCAAAACAGAAGTGTAAAGCACAAGTTTGAATTTGAGGGATGGAAAAAGAGATTTGAGGTCTAGCAGTGAATAATACATGGACACTGATTTGAATTGCACTGAAATGAAAGTTCTTGGTTGACCAAGAAACTGTCATGAGGTTTATTTGAACTACAAATTCTAATGATGTAGTTGTGTTATCTTTTTTTTTTATAAATAAAAAAATTAACACACAATAATGACTTTAAACTATCTTTTGGGGGTAATTTCTCAGCCAAATTTGATTTTTAATTTTTGACTAATTAGATTAATCACCACATCATGCAATTAGATTAAACTTTTTCATCTCTTGACAACTCTAAAACACACACACACACACACACACACGTGTATATGTAAATATATTATGTGCATGTATGTATATGTGTGTGTGTGTGCTATAGTTATTTTTGCTTTAAGGTTTTATATCAATTTTGATGCCATTGAAATATCATTCTTATCAACATTTTTAATATCGCTTTAAAAAATGCTTAGCCTTCTGTTAATTGTTATGAATGCAAATGTACTATTTTTTTAGGTAATACTAAAATAATTCTCAGTTAAACATTTGCATTTTTTATAACAATTACCAGACAGGTAAGCATATATTTGTGTGAATCTAAAATGATCTAAATCTAATTAATCGCATGTCAAACTTGGCTGAGAAATTGCCCCAAAAAGATCATTTAAAGTCATTATTGTGTTAAATGAGAAAAGCATCAAAGCTAACTTTTTTGATTCAACATAAATTTTATTATCTGTTAAACTTAAAACTCTTTATCAACCATCATTTAAAGAGGAGCATCTACACAAATGCACACATCTTATATATATATATATATATTTTTTTTTTTTATAAATTTAATTGTCACATTTGCTTTAGAAAAGCAAAAGTGCACTAAAACTGTTTTTCAGTCTGTTTCAGTTTCCTTGTATATTTTCTACTCTTGTTTAAAAAAAGAAAAAAGAAAATATATTGTATTTCCAAGGGCTGAAATCTTCATCTATATTCTCCAGTGAAATGGCCGTGCAGAAAACGGTCCGCAATGTACTAATTTCCTCTACGAATCCAAAATATTACAATGCAATCGATCGCAAATAGGGGGACGTTATTAAAAGATTCCCATCAGAAATGTGCTGAAGCCTTTTCTGCGTTTCTCCTCCCGTGTAGATACTGTGAGAGTCGGCGACGAGTGCTGCTGCAGCACGTTCACGAGGGCTACGAGAAAGACTTGTGGGAGTACATCGAAGACTGAGCAGAACTGCTGCATCACAAGCGTATTGGAGCATATAAAAGCAGCGAAGTGCTTCGTCGGCCATCACCCCAGCCCCTCTCCATGTTGCATCCTTTTTACGTGGCATCTGGATTTTTGTTATTATTTAGAGTTTAAGTTAATTTTACTGAAATGAAAAGGTAGAATATTCGAATAAAACTCCTACGTCAGTATTGCAGTCCGTAAGAGTTGATTGTCGACGTGGCATGGAAATGTATTCCGTGCTCTCCGTGGAGATTCTCCAGTAGTCTCTTATTTTTTTTAAGTGCTTTTTTGTCCGTTTTTATAGTTCAGATTGTCTTAAGCATAGCTTTACCGCTCTGAGCCATGCGGAGTGTGTTGTGTTTTACTTGGTTGGGTGGCTTTGTGTTTTGGGCGGAAGTGTGCGTTTCCAGCTGTAAATGGCACACTTGCATGGAACTTGGAATATGGGATGCATCTTTTTTTTGAGAAATATTTATTCTTTACAGATATCCAAGAATGTGTTTAAGCAACATGAGAAGAGGCCATGTGACAGTTTTGCCTCCTTTTTTTTTTTTTTTTTTTTTTTTTTTTTTTTTTCGGAGGTTGAGAACCTTTCCATGGTGCGCACTCAAATCAGAGGCATAGAAACAGTCGCCTTAATTACATGTACAATGGATGAAAAGTAGAAATGGGTGAATCTCGCACAGGAATATCTGGGTCATATTTAACCCAGAAATTAAAATGTGTTTTGTATAAAGAAAATATAGCCTGTTTTTAAAACGAGCTTCTTTTTTTTTTTTACATTATAACAATTACGCTTTAATGCTGTGACGTTTAATTAACTTCGTGCATATTAAACCTCATTCTTACGACCTTAAAGGATTAGTTCACTTCAAAGTTCAAATTTCCTGATAATTTACTGTCATCCAAGATGTTCATGTCTTTCTTTCTTCAGTCCAAAGGAAATTAAGGTTTTTGGGGAAAACGTTCTAGGGTTTTTCTCCATATAGTGGACTTCAATGGGGTTCAACGGGTTGAAGGTCCAAATGTGAGTTTCAGTGCAGCTTCAAAGACTCTACATGATCCCAGATGAGGAATAAGAGTCTCATCTAGAGAAATAATCGGCCGTTTTCTAAAAAAAAAAATTATTTTATATACGTTTCAACCACAAATGCTCGTCTTGGACTGCTCTGTGTTATGCTAAGCATTACGTAATCACATTGGAAAGGTCACATGTTAAGTCCTGTAATTTCAAAATTGTCCGACATCATTGTTTTACTTTTTTTTTTTTTTTTTTTTTTTTTTTAAAAGGCCATTTGACTTAGTCTTTGCACGTTCACTTTTCTCAGTACTTCCGCCTTTCCAACGTGATAACATGGTGTAGTGCAAGATTTTTTTTTTTTTTTTTTAGAAAACGGCCGATTATTTCTCTAGATGAGACTCTTATTCCTCGTCTGGGATCATGTAGAGTCTTTGAAGCTGCACTGAAACTGACATTTGGACCTTCAACCTGTTGAACCCCATTGAAGTCCACTATGTGGAGAAAAATCCTGAAATTTTTCCTCAAAAACCTTAATAGATATGAACATCTCTGGTGAGCAAATTATCAGGGAAGTTCATTTCTGAAGTGAACTAATCATTTAATGCAATTAAATTAAATTTGGGTAATTTTATTGATTTTGATCATTTAAACGTCAGCATCAATTCAGTACAGCAGTTCAATGACTTGCACATTAAAATATGATTTTTTTTTTCACATTATAATGAGAATTTGAGGTCAAATTAACATGAAAAAATAACATACAAATTTAAAATGTAGCTTTTTTTTTTTTTTTTTTTTTTTTTTTTTTTTAGCATTTGTTTTAGTGGTGAAATATGACCCAGAAATATTCTTGAGATTCAACAAATTGCTGTCCTTGTCAAAAGCACTTCTGGAACTGAAACTTTTTAGATGTTTGGTTCTGATCGAAGAGCGACTGAAACATACACTTGTACCTTTTTATGAACCATCATCGCGTTTCTCTTTAAAACAGCTGTTATATCGAACACGCACACTACCAGATGTTCCATGAGAGCAAACTTGAGTGACATTCACTCACTAACAACTAAAGTCTCAAATGCTTTTACCTGTTTTTTTTTTCCTTTTTCTTCTGTTTTCTTTTTAAACGTATGCACCTTTTGCAGTGTGAGAGGAGGCCGATGGTATATTGAAAGCACTGTTGTATTTCTTTACGTGACTGCCAAGTGGTTATGAGGCTTACTGGTACCGATTATCAAGCACTTATAACTGAAGCCTTGCATAGTCAAGAACAAAGTTGGCCTTTTCTGTTCAACTTAAAGGGCAAATATGAGCGCTGTGTTTACACTAATGTCAGAAATGGCGAGAGACATCGAGTTCAGTACAGAATGTGAGCAGATGTTGTTTTGACTCTTTGTTCTGTAAGAGCTTCACCGTTTACTTCCTTTAGGTCATTACTTCACACCGTTTGAACGCATTGTAATCGTTCTCAGTGCATCGAACATGTCTGCGTCCGAATTCGGTTTGTACGGTAGTTTACAGCAGCTTCTACTAATTCTAATGTCACATTTTATGGACTCCATGATTGGCACCTGGAGTTTGTGCTCATGTTTTTCTTCAACCCTCATTTTGGGGGGGAAAAAAAAACGAGTTGCGGAAAAGCAATGTTGCCTGTGCTGACAGATGAGATTTCTTCACCAAAGTGTGAATATGAACTAAAAATGAACGGTCTCTGATTTTAGAGAACTGTTCATCTACGGTGGCTTTCCTGTGTTATAACCATTCTTATAAAAATGTCATATTTAAATAAATCTCATTCAAAAGTATCTCTGAGTCATTGCTTTATTTGTGTTGCACAGCTTGTCTGGTCAGTCAAGTCGTCTTTATTTATATAGCGCTTTTTAAAATGCAAATTGTGGCAAAGCAGCTTTACATTAATAAGAAAATGGTGTCATTGTGCAGCTTATTCTATATATTATTGATTCATTCCGTTGCAAATATCAGTAGTTATTAGTCTAGTTCATTTATGTACATCAGCACTGGAGAAAACAGTGACGTAATCGTCCGGCTCGGCTCAGTTCGCATACAACGAACAATCAAAAACACTGCTGAATATCAAGTGTCCCCGACCAAGCAAGCCAAAGGCAACAGCGGCAAGGAACCAAAACTCCAACAAATGGAGAAAAAAAAACAGGCTTAGTCGGGGGGCCAGTTCTCCTCTGGCCAACAGTGAACACGTCACACATTCATGCGTATGCGCCGGTCATTATAGTTAGATAATCATCAATATAGTTTTTACTTTTAAAGTAGAGATGCACCATTGCAATTTTCAATTCTACTTTTCTTCAATGCAAAGTTTTATTTTCATAAAGATAGAAGTCAGTACTAAGAACAAACAAACACTAAACAACATGCATGCGATAGAATAAACAGAGCTGTGAAACAGTTTTTCAGTAGGTTTTTATTCGGATAAGAAATACTACAGAAATTAATCAAATGTAAATTAACATTCCTCATTGCAAAAATTGACTATAGATTCATTCTTGCAATAAAGTTATAAAACGTATTCAGTCAAGAGCAGAAAGTGATTTTCTTTGCCCGCTTTATTAGGCTGCTGTCACTTTAAGAGTTCATGCACACACCAAATATACCGTTACACGTGTTTTCTCAATTATTTAATGTTCCAAAACCGACTGTTTAACTCAATACTGACCGTTTAAAGGTGCAATGTGTACATTTCAGCAGGATCTATTTACAGAAGTGCAATCTATAATATCCATAACTTTGTTTTCTGTGGTGTGTAAAGACGTTACACTATGTTTTACCTTTAGAATGAGCCATTTCTGTCTACATGCAACGCTGGTCCTCTTTGACACGTTAAGCCGCTATTTTGTGCCGGCATGTTTCTACAGTAGCCCTAAATGGACAAACTGCTCTACAGAGTGCTTTTGTTTGACCTGGCTACTCTCTATTGTCTCCGACGACCGTAGCTTCTCTATATTGCAATTCGCAATCTCGCCACTAAAATTTACACTTTTAATCGCAGTTCAGCCACTCATTTTGATACTTGACTGAAGGAGCTGGTGCGCTCAACTAACCTAGATCAGTGGTGTGCGCATTTTTGATGTGAGCGTGAAACCGGGTGTGCGTCATTGTTCGTTCATGTTAGTTACTAAAATTACTAACATTTCTTTAAAAAATTACAATATGGAACTGTTTCACATGTTGTCGGCGTCCTCTTTGCTCCAGGATGTATTTGTCACCGCGTGAGAACATGATGTGTGGCATGAGAGCGCATGACTTGGGCATTTCAACAATAAAGGGGGCGGGTCTTTGCGAACAGTCAATTGAACTAATGTTGATAAATACCACAATACAATAAGACCTTAGGTTAAAAGTGTTAGGCTACCATTTCTTTTTTACTATACAACAACTCATGTTTCTTCATATCAAAGCGATAGTTCACCCAAAAAATTCACCCATCAATTACGCTCAAGTATGAATTTTTGAAGAATTTGGTTCAACAAAACTCTTTGGTTACCGACATTCTTCAAAATATCTTTGGTGTTCAACGGAAGAAAGAAATTTGTGCATGAGTTTCATGAGTAAATGACACATTTTTTATTTTTTGGGTGAACTATCCCCAGATTAAAAGTACCAGTAGGGGGCGCAACATGCTTTATAAACCAATCCAGAAAAATAAAGGAGGGTCTATCTCTGTTTCCCCTGTCCTCTCAGAGCGGATGGGTGCGGCTTCACATCAGAGTGCAAGACTCACCGCACACGATCTCAACGTATGCATCATATTTATCATACCATATTAAATAGGTAACAGTTATTTCCACACTAACTGCAAACTGGAAAAAAAAATGCATCCCTCATGAGGGTTGATGTATGAGTTGAGAATGTCTAGTAAAATATGCATGTAAATATATTCAAGAATTTTAAGGTAATAAACGCTACTTTTAAAGATCCTCCATTATGTTAACTGCTGTTTTCCTCTGTGAAACAGGAACTCGTCCCTCGTCACACACTCTACTAGTGAAGCCACATAGCGTGTTACTGAAATATTAACTTCAACCGTGCACTAGTTGACAATTATCTGCCATGCAATTACTTCCTCTTTTTGTCACTCTCCAAATGCACTCACCAATAACTCTGAGAAGGTGCAAGGACACATTTTAAAAAGACCTACAGTACCTGACAGCCGTCCATCAGAGGGACTCTGAAACACAGCCTGAGGCTAAAAACGGCACCGTGTGGTTTTAAACGCGGCGTAAATTCTCATGTCAATGGGAAGAGAGTGTGGTTTGAGTGGTGTGGCTCAGGGGAAAAAACACAGTATTGAATACAAAGCAACAAAAGCTGTATTTAAACCCCTGTGGGTCCATTTCAAAAGTTATATAGGCCCATAGAGGACAAAAACTAAATATTTTGAAGTTTGGGAGAATTTTAAACGTCTTTTTTGAAGTTTGGTCTCATTTAAAAGAAGACAAAGTAAAAAAGTTTAAAAAGTGAGTAGAGGTGTAAGTGTATGAAAATTATTTATTAACATTAGTTTATGTAAAATATATTGTAACACAGTTCGTAAATATGGGAAGGAGGAGGCGGGAACCGGCGAACATTCAACAACTTTTAATTAAATGAATAAGCGAATAAGCAAACAATCAAACGAAAGTAAAAGGGCGGCAGTTCCTCACGGCGACTGCTGCCCACACAAACAAAATAAACACAATATAAAGTCCAGGCCTGGTCCTCTCTCGTCCTTCACTGTCGTCGCTCCTCTTTTATACTTCCGGAGCTTCTCCGTGAGAGACACGAGACCGGTGTAGCGTGCAGCTGACGCTCATTATCACTCACGTCACCGGCCTCGCGCCGTTCCCCCACGGCTCTCGCCCGCCCTGCTCGTCACATACCCCCATCGCCCCTCGCAGGCCGGGGGGTTCCCACGAGACTGTGCTTACTCCCCCCCCGGGGGCCAGTCTCGGCGGCCGCAGTGCATGGGGGGAAAGGACAGATGAGACGAAAGAAAAGGAGACGGAAGCACAAGGAGCGACAAAGTCGAGGGTGGAGAGAGGAAAAAAAAAATTCGTGGTACGGTTCCCAGACACACTGTCGCTCGGTCCTCAACCAGCCGAGAGGCTCTTCCTCGCGGTACCATGCGATGGTACTGGACACTCGGTGGACGGCCCGATCCTCCTCCGCCCCCTGGCGGCCGGCGATGGCTCCTCCGGCCCACGGCGAACGGCGGCGACTCCTCCGCGCCCTCCTGGACGGAGCCACCCCACCTCGTCCCAGGGGCACGGCAGCGAGCTCTCCGTCCCATCTGTTGCTCAGTCGCTCCAGCACCACCGCCTCGGGCAGCCACTCGCGGTCTTCTCTCCCGCGCTGCCCGACCTCCTCAGCACCGCGATCCCCCTCCGCAGCGAGGGCTCTTCGACAGCATGTCCCTCCTTCCTCCCGGGTTTCGGCACCATTGTCACAAAGTTCTTAAGAACAGGAAGAAGGAGGCGGGAACCGGCGAACATTCAACAACTTTTCATTAAACGAATAAGCAAACAATGAAACGAAAGTAAAAGGGCGGCAGTTCCTCACGGCGACTGCCGTCCACACAAACAAAATAAAACACAACATAAAATCCAGGCCTGGTCGTCTCTCGTCCTTCACTGTCGTCGCTCCTCTTTTATGCTTCCGGAGCTCCTCCGTGAGAGATACGAGACCGGTGTAGCGCGCAGCTGACGCTCATTATCTCTCGCGTCACCGGCCTCGCGCCGTTCCCTCACGGCTCTCGGCCGCCCTGCTCGTCACATATATTTTATGGAATATGTCGAACTTGAAGGAAATCAAAGCCATAAATCTAAAGTTGTGTTGCAAATTCTCAAAAAAATTAGCTTCCAGCAAGGCGAATTCCCAGATTTTCCCTATTAGATACACACAGTGGTTGGATTTGTGATTAATCTCACACGCACAATTTCTTTTTAATACACACACTCGGACATCCATGCCAACACACCCACTCTATTACAGCTGCGTAATTAATCCAATTGGCTCTACAATATGCAGACGCGGAAAACACAAATAAATGCGAGCATTTGCTTTATAGGCCAAACCTGAGAAAATGGCACCATTTGGTAAAAAAAAATGTCATTTTGAAGAGAATGAAAGCCTATTAAAGATTGCATCCTTTTATAGTTTAAAAGCCCATTGCAGTTTCAATGGGGACATTTTGACATTGGAACTATTTTGTGTTACTAGTGTAAAGAGATTTATTAAAGGAAACGAGGGTGAAATAGTAAAAAAAGTCTAATAAAAATACACACTTGTGCCAAAATGCATGCAGTTGGCATTAACACGCAAATTATCAAAAAAGGACGCACTAGGGTTACATAAAGATGCTTTATGATGTCGCATAGATTTCAAAATGGACTATTTATATGTCTAGTTACTTTTGAGTTATCACAAGACTGTGCTCTCTGAGTGAAGACCCGTTTCGGTTTCAACCAGAGTGTGACTTCTGAGCCGGAAAAGAGAAAAAGGTAAGCTCGCAAAATGGTCAAGAAAGGCCTTGTACCCAGATCAGAAATGACTATTACGTCTGTCTTTGCATGCGTTTTGTTTAAGTGTCTGTGCAGGAGAAGGCGTGGCCTGTTCCTGAGTCAGCTTGCCAGTAGTTGCTGTGCAAAATAAACCTTTAGCCTCCTTGTTAGAGTGTCCGACTCCCATGTCGGAAGACCTGGGTTCGAGGCCCGCTCAGAGCGGGTCGAATAGGACTCGGGTAGAGGGGTTATTTTGGTGCCGTGACCCGGATGGAAGTGAGGTTTAGGGGGGTGAGTGTAACAGAGGCTTGCTAGTAGTTGCTGTGCAAATAAACCTTTAGCTTCCTTGTTAGAGCGTCCGACTCCCATGCCGGAAGACCTGGGTCCGAGGCCCGCTCAGAGCGCTTCGAGTAGGACTCGGATAGAGGGGTTATTTTGGTGCCGTGACCCGGATGGGAGTGAGGTTTAGGGGGGTGAGTGTAACGGAGGCTTGCTAGTAATTACTGTGCAAAATAAACCTTTAGCCTCCTTGTTAGAGCGTCCGACTCCCATGTCGGAAGACCTGGGTTCGAGGCCCGCTCAGAGTGGGTCGAGTAGGATCCGGGTAGAGGGGTTACATTGGTGCCGTGACCCGGATGGAAGTGAGGATTAGGGTAAACCTCACTCCTCTGACCTAAAGAGATGCTCTAGCGACAGATGGTAGTGGTGGCAGTCTTTAGCCTCCTTGTTAGAGCGTCCGTCTCCCATGCCGGGTTCGAAGCCCGCTTGGAGCAGGTTGAGTAAGACCTGGGTAGAGTGGTTACATGCATGTGGTTATGAATAAATGTCTTCATTTAAAAAAAAAAACATTGAGTGAGCACAAATTCATTTATGTTGCGGCTGGCCTTACATACACTACATAGAGAAGACTTGGGTAGGTAAAGAATGCTGATTGCCACAAGAAATTTTCCAGTGCCTGCTGAAAAAAAAAAAGGTCCAAACTCATATCATCTGTCATTGTGTAGGTTATGTGATGTGTGATTATTAGGAAACTTGTGGTTGCATCCTCTTCCTGTTCAGATTTGTGACGTGCTGCACACCCCCATGATGTGCAACATCTCTGCCTGCAGATATATCCTTTGGCCTGCTTGTGCAACTACGGGGAAATCTAAATTAAGCTTTTCTGTACTTGTTTCCTTCATACTCAATGTGCGTCAAACAATTTTTACTGTGTTTTATTCACAAAGTAGTGTTAGTATAGTTATATTTCTACTTGCATAGAATATGTGGTTATACTTGTTGTGCTAGTTTACCTTACATTTGCATCATGCAAACACAGCCTATTTTGTTACTTTTGTTTCTGTTTTTTATAGATAGCCTATATTTCCCTAATCTGTCTGTGAGTTCAAATTAAAGGTATTAAGCAAATGCAAACATATTTATTTAATGAATTGGTACAAATAAATCCTCCAGCGACCAAGTCAAGAGTTAGTGTTCTTCCTAAAGAACACGTAATTTGAGGCCCCCCCCCCCCCGAAAGCCATCAAAAACATAAAATCGGAAGATCTTTATTTTTACGCATAAATTTCTACGTAAATAAAATGCGTTTATAAAATTAATATTTAACACTGAGTCTTTTTCATAACATTTCAATGACCACAAAAGTTAACCGTACTCAAAAGTAGCTTGACGGGGTCACCATGGCAACAGTTGACCACGCCCTTTTCGTAACGATTCTGAAGTGTAAACTTCAAACGAAATTGAAGAACAAACTGATGGGACATCATTTCGGACAAAATCAGGCTGAAATGTAGTTCGTTTTGGGAGTTCGAAAAAACCTTGTCAAAGCGAACTCTCGGCAAATGTTCGCAAAACACCCTTGGTTCGTGACAATAACATGGAGGTGTGCGCTGAGGCTCCGCCTTCTTTCACACAAACTCTTCAGTGACTCATTGTGTCTGTTAAATACTTCGCTGTGGGACCTTGAAAAGCCTTCATCTTTACAAGATGGGCAAAATTTGTCACCAAAAAAGTCATTCGGTTTAACCAAAATTTCAGTTTTACAGAATGACACTTTTGGTTACACCGAATGACGATATTTTCAAACAATGCCAAAAGGCTGATATCTAGCTAGCTATGACAATCAAACATCTTATATTTAGTACAAGCTTTTAAAACATTACAACAATGTCCATGTTTTATAGTGGTTGTACCGCATGACATTACATATTTTAGATGTCACATATATATATATATATATATATATATTATTATTAGTATTAAGGCATTGCGTATGTTGAGTACTTCACTATAGGACCTCAAAAAGCCTTCATGTGCTTTTAGAACTTAGAAAATTACGAGTTTACACGTTATTATGAGAGATGTACCACCTGACCACTGCAGATTTAAGGTGTGTTCGACTTGCAGTGGCGCTGTGCAGACAGATCGGTGTATGACATCAAAGAACAGCGAGAGGATTCGAAAGCGTTATTTTCGGTAATTAGCTACGACATGGCGGGAACGTAGCATTTATTCAGCTGGGAACAACACTGATCTATCCTATATAAATGAAACTGACTGAACATAAATAATGTCATTATTTACTACTTTATTGCTCATTTTAAATACTACTAATATCTCAGAAAATACTTGTTGTGTCTAAAGCGTCTTTAAAATAGTTGACGTGTTAAGGGCGCCAAACGGTGCACGAGATTAATCGAAATAGTTCGGTCATTGACAAATAAGGTTTTTAAAAGTGAAAAAAAAAATCATAATGGAGATATAATTAAGTTTGAAGTTTTATTAAGTATTAACAATGAGATTATGTGTTTTTATGTGAACACTGTGTTTGTCATTTTTTATAAGATGGACAAAATTTGCCACCAAAAAAGGCATTCGGTTTAACCAAAATTTCAGTTTTACACAATGACACTTTTGGTTATACCGAATGACGATATTTTCAAACAATGCTAACAGGCGGATATCTAGCTAGCTAGCAAAAGGACAATCAGACATGCTATATTTAGTACAATATTTTTTAAATATTACAACAATTTCCATGTTTTATAGCGGTTGCACCGCATGACCTGATGTTTCAGGA
The DNA here is from genome assembly GCA_037194245.1 of Opsariichthys bidens. Lineage (NCBI taxonomy): Eukaryota > Metazoa > Chordata > Actinopteri > Cypriniformes > Xenocyprididae > Opsariichthys > Opsariichthys bidens. The sequence goes on along the minus strand of CM074280.1, from coordinate 30,538,149 downwards.
CATGCGTATGAGCAAGTGAAAATTTTTCAAATAGTTAAAAGAGAGTTCGTTACTTTGCTTCATGACCTTGTGGTCCTTTGCAGGTGTCTGAATGATGTCACATCCTGTCACATGACACTGCTTGACTTGAACCAAAAAGGTCCCTTTTATTCTGGTTATACTCCGAATGACATCAGTGAAATTCATTTTTCCGGACGTTCTTTCTCTTAACAAAGCAACGACTTCTACACATAATTTTACTACCATTTTACACTATGCTGATATATGATATTATAAAATCACGCCAGAATAAATTACTTTTTAAGATATTTTAATCACAAATTAAATGTCTGTATTGCCCTTTAGCAGGGCTGGGTGGGTTACTTTTAAAATGTATTTCACTACAGATTACAAAATACATGCTTTAAAAAGTCATTTGTGACGTATTTCGTTACATTACTCAAGTTTAGTCACTTCATCTAAATACTTTAGAATACTTTGGAATACTAATAAGTGTGGAACAAACACAAAAAAGGCAATTGCGAGTTTTAATCTCACAATTCTGGCTTTTTCCCTCAGAATTGTGTGATATAAAGTTGCAATTGTGAGTTATAAAGTCAGAATTATGAGATATAAACTCGCAATATTGAGAAAAGTCGAAATTATGAGATATAAACTCACAATATTGAGAAAAGTCAGAATTATGAGATATAAACTCACAATATTGAGAAAAGTCAGAATTATGAGATATAAACTCAAAATATTGAGAAAAGTCAGAATTATGAGATAAACTCACAATATTGAGAAAAGTCAGAATTATGAGATATAAACTCACAATATTGAGAAAAGTCAGAATTATGAGATATAAACTCACAATATTGAGAAAAGTCAGAATTATCAGATATAAACTCACAATATTGAGAAAAGTCAGAATTATGAGATACAAACTCGCAATATTGAGAAAAGTCAGAATTATGAGATATAAACTCACATACTAAATTCACAAATGCAAGAAAAAAAGTCAGTATTGCAAGTTCATATCTCCCAATTCTGACTTTATAACTTGCAATTGTGAGTTTAAATCTCTCAATTCTGAGAAAAAGAAGTCACAACTGAAATGCAAACTCACAACTGGGGGAAAAAAAAAAACAAATTGTGAGAAAAAGTTGCACTGACCTTTTTTACAATTATAAAATGACTCACAAAACATGTAAACAGTGGAAAACATGAAACTGAACTCCACTTTTCCAGACGGTCAGAGTCAGAGAATCACCAATCGCTGTGTAAATGACATTAAAACTCAAAGTAATCACTTTGCTAATCTAAAACACTTTTCAGATGGAACTGTAATCTGATTACCACATTTACATTTAAAATGTAACCGTAATGAAATACTCAAATTTTGTATTTTTAAATACGCAACTAAGTTACTTAAGTCCCCAACCCTGCCCTTTGGACGGTTAAACCGAATGACCTTTAGTCACTTCAAAATCTTTAAAATACCTTTATATGTCACAAAATATAATTAAAACCTTTTGGATTAAATGAAAGAGATCTAGTTGTACTATCATACACACTTTGGTTGTTGTTTTTTGTTGTTATTAAGGCCTTTGGACAAATAAAAATGACCCGTCTCGTCATTGACCCACATTTATCCACAAGTGTCCCCTCAAAAATGTCCTTTTATACTTCGCACACTACACCTGTCAAAGCACATTTGTAAGAGACCGAGAATTCTTGGCGCTCCAAGGCTCTCTAGATTGTGTTGTGAGACGCGGCCGCGGTGTCTCTTGGCAGCGGCACAGGCTTTTGGGGACTTACCGGAAACCAAACTTTTTTTTTTTCAAGCCTCAAACTTGTAACTGCTGTAGTCGAAAGAGGAAAAGGGCTGCAGAGTCCCGTTACATTTCAGCCTCATTCACAGTTCCTTGTTTTTCATCGTCATGTTGGATGTGAGAAAGTCGCGACGAAGAGAGATCAACAGTTTTAACCCGAGATAAAGTCCCGAGTCGAGCGTTTTCTTTTTCGCATAACGGGATCTTTGTTTTTATATCATGGAAGATGTGAGTATTTCATATAGCTTTCTTTTTCGAGTAACAAATGGTGTTTTAGACTTTGTTCAAAACAAGCAGTCTTTGCTACAACTTTTTAGCCGACGTGAAGTAAATGTTACTTTAAGTTTGCCTCAGTCCTGCGCGGAGACTGTTATTCTCTCTCTAAGTGTTAAAATGGTGGTTCATCTCGTCTTTGTGCGCTGAACAAAACCCTCGTGAAAAGCTAAAGCTCCAACAGAGTCACTGTGAGTTTAGAAGTATTAATATTCTGTTCATCAGATCGAGGTGATGTCGATCGGTACCAGGAAGTGAAGGACTTTAGCAGCATCCAACGCCCCTCTAAGACAACACTTGTGTTCGTTAACTAGATGGATAGACAGTCAGATAGATAGATAATATTGGCATGTCTTTTATCCTATTCCATCCAGTGATGATCTATCTATCTATCTGACTATCTGTCTGTCTATCTATCTATCTATCTATCTATCTATCTATCTATCTATCTATCTATCTATATATATATATATATCTGACTATCTGTCTATCTATCTGACTATCTGTCTATCTATCTGTCTATCTATCTATCTATCTATCTATCTATCTATCTATCTATCTATCTATCTATATATATATATATATATATCTGACTATCTGTCTATCTATCTGACTATCTGTCTATCTATCTGTCTATCTATCTATCTATCTATCTATCTATCTATCTGACTATCTGTCTATCTATCTGACTATCTGTCTATCTATCTATCTATCTATCTATCTGACTATCTATCTGACTATCTATCTATCTATCTATCTATCTATCTATCTGACTATCTATCTGACTATCTGACTATCTATCTATCTATCTGACTATCTGTCTGTCTATCTATCTATCTATCTATCTATCTATCTATCTATCTATCTATCTATCTATCTATATATATATATATATCTGACTATCTGTCTATCTATCTGACTATCTGTCTATCTATCTGTCTATCTATCTATCTATCTATCTATCTATCTATCTATCTATCTATCTATCTATCTATCTATCTATCTATCTATCTATCTATCTGACTATCTGTCTATCTATCTGACTATCTGTCTATCTATCTGTCTATCTATCTATCTATCTATCTATCTATCTATCTATCTATCTATCTATCTGACTATCTATCTATCTATCTATCTATCTATCTATCTATCTATCTATCTATCTATCTATCTATCTATCTATATATATATATATATATATCTGACTATCTGTCTATCTATCTATCTATCTATCTATCTATCTATCTATCTATCTATCTATCTATCTATCTATCTGTCTATCTATTTATCTGTCTATCTATCTGTCTATCTATCTATCTATCTATCTATCTATCTATCTATCTATCTATCTGACTATCTGTCTATCTATCTGACTATCTGTCTATCTATCTGTCTATCTATCTATCTATCTATCTATCTATCTATCTATCTATCTATCTGTCTATCTATCTGTCTATCTATCTATCTATCTATCTATCTATCTATCTATCTATCTATCTATCTATCTATCTATCTGTCTATCTATTTATCTGTCTATCTATCTATCTATCTGTCTATCTATCTATCTATCTATCTATCTATCTGTCTATCTATCTATCTATCTATCTATCTATCTATCTATCTATCTATCTATCTATCTATCTATCTATCTATCTATCTATCTATCTGACTATCTATCTATCTATCTGTCTATCTATCTATCTATCTATCTATCTATCTATCTATCTATCTATCTATCTATCTATCTATCTATCTGACTATCTGTCAATCTATCTGACTATCTGTCTATCTATCTATCTATCTATCTATCTATCTATCTATCTATCTATCTATCTATCTATCTATCTATCTATCTGTCTATCTATTTATCTGTCTATCTATCTATCTATCTATCTATCTATCTATCTATCTATCTATCTATCTATCTGTCTATCTATCTATCTATCTATCTATCTATCTATCTATCTATCTATCTATCTATCTATCTATCTCACTATCTATCTCACTATCTGTCTATCTATCTATCTATCTATCTATCTATCTATCTATCTATCTATCTGACTATCTATCTGTCTATCTATCTATATATCTATCTATCTATCTGACTATCTGTCTATCTATCTTACTATCTGTCTATCTATCTGTCTATCTATCTATCTATCTATCTATCTATCTATCTATCTATCTATCTATCTATCTATCTATCTCACTATCTGTCTATCTGTCTATCTGTCTATCTGTCTATCTATCTATATATCTATCTATCTATCTGACTATCTGTCTATCTATCTGACTATCTATCTATCTATCTGACTATCTGTCTATCTATCTATCTATCTATCTATCTATCTATCTATCTATCTATCTATCTATCTATCTATCTCACTATCTGTCTATGTATTTATCTGTCTATCTATCTATCTATCTATCTATCTATCTATCTATCTGACTATCTATCTATCTATCTATCTATCTATCTATCTATCTATCTATCTATCTATCTATCTATCTATCTATCTGTCTATCTATTTATCTGTCTATCTATCTATCTATCTATCTATCTATCTATCTATCTATCTATCTATCTATCTATCTATCTATCTATCTATCTGACTATCTGTCTATCTATCTATCTATCTATCTATCTATCTATCTATCTCACTATCTATCTCACTATCTGTCTATCTATCTATCTATCTATCTATCTATCTATCTATCTATCTATCTATCTATCTATCTATCTATCTATCTGACTATCTATCTATCTATCTGTCTATCTATCTATCTATCTATCTATCTATCTATCTGACTATCTGTCTATCTATCTGACTATCTGTCTATCTATCTGTCTATCTATCTATCTATCTATCTATCTATCTATCTATCTATCTATCTATCTATCTATCTATCTCACTATCTGTCTATCTGTCTATCTGTCTATCTATCTGTCTATCTATCTATATATCTATCTATCTATCTGACTATCTGTCTATCTATCTGACTATCTATCTATCTATCTGACTATCTGTCTGTCTATCTATCTATCTATCTATCTATCTATCTATCTATCTATCTATCTATCTATCTATCTCACTATCTGTCTATCTATTTATCTGTCTATCTATCTATCTATCTATCTATCTATCTATCTATCTATCTATCTATCTATCTATCTATCTATCTATCTATCTATCTATCTATCTATCTATCTGACTATCTATCTGTCTATCTATCTATCTATCTATCTATCTATCTATCTATCTATCTATCTATCTATCTATCTATCTATCTGACTATCTATCTATCTATCTATCTATCTATCTATCTATCTATCTATCTATCTATCTATCTATCTCACTATCTGTCTATCTATTTATCTGTCTATCTATCTATCTATCTATCTATCTATCTATCTATCTATCTATCTATCTATCTATCTATCTATCTATCTATCTATCTGACTATCTGTCTATCTATTTATCTATCTATCTGTCTGTCTGTCTGTCTGTCTGTCTGTCTGTCTGTCTATCTATCTATCTATCTATCTATCTATCTATCTATCTATCTATCTATCTATCTATCTGTCTATCTATTTATCTATTTATCTATCTATCTATCTATCTATCTATCTATCTATCTATCTATCCATCGATCAATCGATTGGTCTATTTATCATCTCTGTCTGTGTCCGCCTGTCTCTTTTTTGTTTTAAACTTACTATAAGCGAAACAAAAATGTAGATTTCTGTCAAAAAAAGATCCTCTTATGTGGAGAAGTAGTTTCAGGAAATGTTTGCTGAATTGAGGAAGTAACATCGGTCAGTGGTGCTGGAGGCCAGAGCTGAAACCCACATTGTTAATATGTAGTGAACACAGACATAGCCGGACTCTTTATTTAGCTTTGATATGATGCGACGGCATTATCTTGACATTAGTGTGCCATCTTGGCCATCATCCATTAGAGCCGAAGTGTCCTGAGATGAGTCAAGACGGATCGTGACAGATGTTTGTGTCAAGGAATCCGTTTGTGTCTTCATAGCAGCCTGCATGGCATTTGTGTAAATCACAGCCAATTTGATGCCATATTTCTCTGAACATAATGACAGCATGGAAAAACATTCCCAGTTTATTGTGACATTAAGACAAAGACCAGCTGCTGTGGTTTCAGTCGTCGTAATTGCATCTGTGGTTTTATACACTTCAGAAATACTTTTCACTGTGTTTTATGAAGGCTGCTCTCTTCTTTATCAGCTTGTCATGCACATTTAAAAGCACAGCGGTAAAAGAGTCACTGTCAGCATATCGTCTGCATCACTTTGCAGCTTGTTTTGGTCAAGAACCGTCTTTTTATATCACTATATAAAGGGTTCATCCACAGTTTATTTTGTTTTATGTGCTATTTAGGGGCTGGAAAATATGAAATGGTTGATGTACCGCAGCAAAATGTTACAAATTAGCAAAAATATTTGTAGAATATACAGAAATTCTGTTTTTTTTTAAGTAAAAGTGTTATTTTTTAATACTTTTATTAGGCCAGGATGCATTAAATTGGTCAAAAGTGACAGTAAAGACATTTATAATGATACAAAAAACAGTTCCATTCATCAAAGAATCCTTAAATAAAAAATGTACCACGTTTTTCACAAAAATAGGAAGCTGTTTTCGACATTGATAATCATATGAAATGTTTCTTGAGCATCAGATCATTATATCACTCTAGCTTATGGTACTGAGCAATGTCTGAAACTTGTATTGTGAGCACTTCCTGTGTTATTTGCCAATTCATGAAGAATCGCGTGTTTGTTTTCCTCACTTGGATAAAAGCGTCTGCTAAATGACTAAATGTAAATATCAGAATGATTTCTGAAGGGTCATGTGACACTGAAGACTGGAGTAACGATGCTGAAAATTCAGCTTTGATCGCAGGAATAAATTAATTTTCAAAATATATTCACATGGAAAACAGCTGTAATAATATTTCACAATATTACTATATTTTATACCGTATTTTTGATCAAATAAATGAAGCCTTTGTGAGCATATAACACTTTTAACGTTTAAAAAAACGTAACGTTTCATGGTGCAATTCTGCTGATGCATGTGTCTACTTTACGTGTTTCTAATGTTTGTGTGCAACATGATGTTCATCAGAATCGTGCAGTCTGAAGCCGAGAGCGATCTGGGATTTGGTGTCTTGCTGAAGGTTTCAGTGGTCGTAGCTTATTGTAAATTCCTTGCGAGGCTCGAACCAGCATCCTTTTACACTCCGGCCCTCATTCTGAGCTACTAAGTCACACCGTGCACCATAAACGCAGTAAGCTTCCTGCTTTGACCCGGTTTGACACGGACTTGTTGAGCTTATTGGTAAGAGTTTAGCGAGAATACTTAATTCCTGTAAAATCTGATTTCCTCTTTCACACTTCTCTGATTGGTATTCATGCTTTACACTTCCCTGATGGAGATTTTGCAGATAGAAAACAACACGACTGCAACAGTTGCTTGAGTGGACATGGTTTCCATTTCTCTTTACTGCTCCATGGAAAGTTTTAATGCTCGCCTAAATTCGCAGCGCGAGTTCAGTCGCTCCGGTCTCGTTTGCAGTGAGATCTTGAGAAGAACCGCACAGATGATTTCATATTTAGACGTGTGGTGAGCCGACACCGGCCAGGTCAGGCTCTGATATCTGACCCAGATGGAGCTCTGTGCATGCGTTTCCTGTCGAATGCATGCGAAACGCATGATGGCGAAGGTGTGCCTCACCATATAATCATTCGGAGCAAAAGTTTATGAGTGTTTGCAAGCATATTCTGCAATAGAATCCCGTTTTGAAGCTTTTGGGAGTGTAGATTTCAGTGTCAGAAAGCAGCTTGTGTATTATTTTTATGTCTTTGTCTTAAAGAAGCTTTAGAACAATGAATAGTTATTATTTTATTTTTATATAATTTTATATTATGTGTTGTTTTTTGTCACCATGACTTATGCAAATTGCCTTGAAAATGTAACTTAAAGAAGCTTTATAAAATTATTATTATTAATTACTTTTACACAGTTTCAGGTTCAAAGTTTCAAAACGGCAAACAACAACAAACTATTAAAAATAGGTTTATTTGGGGCTGCTTTAGACATTTTACGCCGGGCTGCTTCACGAACGAGGGTCAACGCTGGATTTTAGGGCTGCAAAATATTGTAAAAAACTGACATTGTGATATTTAGTTTTTCTGTGATATGAAAACAATCACGAGGAAACTATTATCTATTTGGAAATGAAATGCAATTTTATTTTTCTTTTAAGTGTACATCAAGTAGTTAACTACTTACCTTAAGAATTGGGTAAAGGGGATAAAGTAGGGTCTTTTATTGTACAGTGTCATATTACATGCAGTTGCTATAGTAATAGCTATATATTATACATATAAACATACATGCAAAAACCTAAAATCAAAACAAAACCCCCAATCTAAAACCTAGTAGTAGTACAATGTGTTTACTCAGTACTTAAATGTAGAGTACAGTGTAACAAAAGACACCTTAAAATAAAGTGCTAAAAAAAGGTTACTGGTTTAGGTATTTAGTTAACCCACAGTAATTGTATTTTACTAAATAAGTACATAGTATGACATGGGGAACAGGTAACCGAATTAATCATTCTACGATGATTGGGGTGATTTTGTAGGTGAGCGAATACGCATAGAAATAATAAATAAATATAACAGAACTGTGATACAAATGACAGAGTAGTGCTTTATATTTTTCAGGTAAGTCTCATAGGATTCAGATACAGAAATGGAATAATCAACACTGCACAAATAACACGGCGTAGTCTCGCTGTGTAAATTAAACATAATAATGTAATAATCTGTGTTAAAACTGCTAAACTGATATTTTTTGGGGTCGCTGTCACTTTAAGATCGAATGCGCGGCGCGGATCCAAAATAATGTACCGCTTTCTCCTTCTTTCCTCAGCACTTGCGCTCCCGTGGCGTCTGCCGTTGCTATGTAACCATGAACTGCGCCCTCCAAGACTATGAGGAAGTTTCAGCAAAGGAAAATTGATTTGCATAGTTTTATTACTAGATATACTTATGGAGATGACATATAACAACCACCCTATGATCCGCTGGATGTTTTGTTACGGAAAGGCCGAAGCTGATCAGTTGGTTCTTGTCACATGACCCACGTCTACGTTTGAAATAACGAATTTGAGCGCGCAAAAGACGTGATATGTTAACAACCCGTACGCATCCGGTTTTCTTTCTCAGCTGTTTAGTTCACCTAAGCCATAATCAGTTGTGTTTACGAGGACAGTTGATCTTTTACGTGCATTTTGACAATTGTTTTGCGTGTTTGCATCAGTTCAGGCACAAACAGACGCGGAAGAGAACGGCATTCGGTGTTCACATGCATCTGGCGCGTCTCTGTGCGCGTGCGTGTTCAGAATTGAGTTCTCTTTCGCCTCTTTGTGCGCTCAAATGGATTAAAATCCCTTGAATGTTTAAACTGGCAGGACAGTTCAAATGATAAACTTTCATTGTATGATGCTCAAACTTTGCAGTTAATCAGAGAATCACATTAGACATCGCACAACGCGTTCTTGATGCTAAAACGATATATCGTGCATCCCTACTGGATTTGCACAAAAGATTAGCATGCTAGTGATGAGTTGATCAACTCCACAGCAACTACGTCAATTTATCCACTAACCGTTCAGAAACTTCTTCCTGAGTCTCTCCATCGGTTTGAACACTTTCCTCTTTTTGTCTGCGTGAGATTCTCCAGCTTTGTTGTTGCTGAGCTGTTAAAGCTCCGCCCTCTTCTGGAGCAGCAGCTCATTTGCATTTAAAGGGACACACACAAAAACGGCGTGCTTTTGCTCAAATGGAAATAGAGGCAAATTTGACAAGATATAATAAATGATCTGTGGGGGATTTTGAGCTGAAACTTCAGACACATTCTGGAGACACCAGAGACTGATGTTACATCTGGTGAAAAGGGGCGTTATATTTAATTTTCTGGCTCATTTTATCGGCCACCATGTGAAAATAATGCATGATTGCTAATGTGTGGGAGCGACACAAAATGTACTTGTTGCTTGTACGAGAATGAAACTTCTCGCTTTCTTGATTTATCTCATCTAGTACTGCGAGTTCCTGTTTGACTCAAGTGAAGTCAACACATGTCTTGGTTAATTTCATTTTAAAACACTGTATGCTCTGTCTCACTCTGCTTTCGAATGCGCTCTGCTTTGTAGGTCCAAATTGGCTCCACTCTGTTTTTTCACAATATAGATTTTTCCGTCCCACCCAAAGACACTCTCTCTCTCTCTCTCCAGCGAGCTTGTAGTGTTGTGATGGGATGTGCCGTGCGCTCTGCTCCAATTTACACACAAACATAACGAGAAAAACAAAGAGGCGCCCTCACGGTCCATTCCCCTCCCTCGGCACAGACACTGCGCGGGCATGAGTGACCCGTCGCCCGTGTTGGTTTCCCGGACAGGGCAGTGTGAGAAAGTCGCCATTGCTCCTATTATTCTCTACGATTTCCTCCCTCAGACAGCTGCACCTTCTCTAGGACACGCTGCTCTTTCCAAAGGCCCAGTGAAAGTGGAAAAACAGCTCGATGACCCTCTAAAGAGACATCCTGAGGAATTTCCTCGCATTGAAAATTCCTGGGAATTTCAAATACAGCTGCAGTGGGGTGCGATTTAATAATGTATGCAAAGCTTTATTCAAAAGGCGTACGACTACATTTGCCTGTATCTTTTTTCAGTCGTGAGAGTCAGGACAAGATTTGGCTTGATAAATTAAGAATGTCTCGCTTCCCACAAATGAGAATTAGCTATCGAAAGAGGAACGATCAGATGTTATTTTTCAATGCTCCTGCCCACACTGCAAAGACAACCAAGAAGTGGCTTGAAATCAAGTCCATCAGGCTCATGTTTTGGCGCGCTCAGAGCCAAGATTTGAAGAGTCGATTAATCGCATCTAATGTAATCTAATTAATTACATGTGTTTTAAATGGGTTTTTTTTATATATATATATATATATATATATATATATATATTGGATATATATGGGTTGTGTATATATAAACACACACACACAAACACTGCTTTTTGGGATCAGTTAGATTTTTAATGTTTTTAAAAGAAGTGTCTTATGCTCACCATGGCTTCGTTTATTTGACTAAAAAAAAAACAGAAATATTGTGAAAAATTATTAAAAATTAGAAGAACTGTTTTCTACGTGAATATATAGTAAATTATAATTTATTCTTGTGATGTAAAGCTCAATTTTCAGCATCATTACTCCAGTCTTCAGTGTCACATGATCCTTCAGAAATCATTTATTATCAATGTTGGAAACTGTTGTGCTGCTTCATATTTCTGTATATTTCTTTTGATGAACAGAAAATTCAAAAGAACAGCATTTATTTGAAATTAGAACTTTTGTAGCATTATAAATGTCTTTACTCTCATTTTATATATATATATATATACACACACAGTAGTGTGAAAAAGTATTTGACCCCTTCCTGATTTCCTATTTTTTTGCATGTTTGTCACACTTAAATGTTTCAGATCATCAAATAGATTTAAATATTAGTCAAAGATAACACAAAAATGCAGTTTTTAAATGAATGTTGTTATTATTAAGGGAAAACAAAATCCAAACCTACATGGCCCTGTGTGAAAGTGTTTTATATATATATATATATATATATATATATATATATATATATATATATATATATATATATATATATATAAATATATATTTATATATTTAGTGCTTTAACTTCATTTAGTTTTTAATGCAATATTTTTTCAGATTTATTTAAATTAACAAAAATAGTTTTAATGATAATAAACCTGCTTCAGCGTCATTTTAAGGGGGATCACTTAAAAAAAAATAATCTTGCACCTTCAAAGTTTCATTTTAAACGTTAGAGGTATAAAAATCCTTAAATAAATAATAAATAAATCCTTAACCTTAAATTATGAAAAATAAAAATGGTAATGTTTTCCTTAGCAAGAATTACACCAGTAATTACGTGCCGAATGATAAAATCGGAGAAGATCTTTTAAAGCTGTGAAACAACAGATGTGGAAATAAGGCATCGTCTGTCCTTTTATTAAGTCTGAAAAGGTGTTGAAGGTCACATGAAACCCAGAGCGGCCAAAAATGATAATCTATCTACAACATACTTCATCCTCCCATTTCAGGAATGCTCTCCCTGGACTCAGATTTCAATGCATGCCAAGTCAAATTGAAATTTTGGTTCACTAAGAAATGCTGATTTCCTTCTTCCTTTGCACAAACAGGGTGTGAAAGAGGAGCCAGCCAAGCCCAAAGAGGTGAGGAGCGCTGGGAAGGCAGGCTGGTTGAAGAAGTCTTCAGGGAAGTTTTTGAGCAGCTATAAAGACCGGTACATTCAGCTGGACCGAACCGTGATTGAGGTCTATGAGAATGAGGTAAGTCTGCTAAATCATGACCTCAGCTTAACACAACCCTGATGTACTTCCATAACATGATGTATTTCTGAGTAAAATATGATATTGCACAAGAAAAAAGGCTGGGACGTGATTGTTTATCCATTGGGAATGGATTTTCACTCCCTTTGCTGAAACGGTTTATTATTTGTAGCTGTTTGGCTCTTAGTTAACAATAGCCTCCTGTGTCAATGGAATATGGAAAATGGGAATTAATTTTTGTCCTAATATGACTAATGTGCACATATTTTCTAGAAAGCTACCGATTTCCATCCCAAATGCAGTTCGTCATTAGCCATCTATGCTTTAGTCATTTTAACTGATTTCTTTTCTATGCCAAGTTTTGAGTTGTTGAAAGAAATTTTCAGAGAAAAGAGTCAATCCCAACACAGGCGCAATCACAAATTTGGGACAGTCCAAAAATGAAAATCATGTCATGATTGACTCACCCTCAATCAAAGGTGTATATGACTATCTTCTTTCAGACAAACACAGTCAGAGTTATATTTAAAAATATCCTGGCTCTTCCAAGCTCTGTAATGGGAGTGAATGGGGGGGTCAAGATTTTGAATCCCAAAAAAGCACATCCATCCATCATAAAAGTAATCCATTCGGCTCCAGGGGGTTAATAAAGGCCTTCTGAAGCGAAGTGATATTTAATACTGTATAAACTGTAATAACTGGCTTCCGGAAACGTCAATTGTCACCAATTCTCACGTCAGGTCAGAGGTCATGCTTCCATCGAAACTCGACTGTAACAACACGTGATTATAGTTTTAAATATGGATATTTTTCACACAAAAACGCCATGCTTTGTCTTTTTTTTTTTTTCTCGGACTGCATTTTATTGCTCAATACCCTTGTGACAATGAACTCATTTTATTTTTCCATTTTGTCTACAAGGAATTTTACTTTATTTTATTAATTGTTTAATTTATTTGTATTTGTTTGTTTTGTATTATTATTATTATTTAATTTAGTCATTTTAGTGCCTAAACTTATTTCAGTTGGTGTCTAAGGCAAAATCCTTAATTATTTTCATCAGATATTTCTTATTTTATATTAGCTTTTTGTTTCAGGTAACAAAGATGTTTTTAATAGTTTCAGTTTTAGTTTGGTGGGGGAATTCTGTCATTTCCTCACCACCATCTTTTTAAATCCGCATGACTCTCGTTCATCTGAAAAAGTTATTTTTAAGGGAATGTCCAGGCTTCTTTCTTTTCATAGTGAAAGCGAATGATGACCACAGTGGTCAAATTTTTGGATCTGTTCCTAAAACACACACATGCACACACACATGCACACACACACACATGCACACACACGCACACACATATACACACGCACACACACACGCACACACATATACACACGCACACACACACACACACACGTACGCACACACATGCATGCACACACACGTACGCACACACATGCACACACACACACACACACACACAAACTGAAATGTAGTGCACAAGTCATATTGGCTAATTTTAGTCTTCTTGCACTGTGAACATTCTGTTTTCTATGGAAGAAAGTCAGTCATGCAGGTTTAAAACAACATGAGGGTGAGTGTGATATTATCATGTTCGGATTAACTATCCCTATCCCCATGAATTAGCAACTTCCTAATTAGGGATGTGCCCAAAGCCTAAATCCGACTTAAGAAAGGCACAGAAAATGCTTTCTACGGAGCCCCTAAAGAGACATGGTTAAGCTTGTTGCAGTCGTGAGTTACATTACAATACCTCAGATTTCACTCATCACGTGAAGATGGGAAGGAGAGATGTCAGGACAGGACGACGCCTGAGAATTTGGTGAGGAACAGATCCTGAGCGTCACTGACAAATGTCTTATCTCATAATATGTGTGGACAGTACCGCCACTCTCTATACAAAGAGTATGTGTGATCCCAAATTTGAAAACCAACATAAAAAGCAAACGTGCATTCAAAAGTGAATTTAAAACCTCACATATTCAATGGCGGCTTCCTGAAGCCCGCAAATTATACGGGCCATTCTACAGAATTGGTGCAAATTGCTGTCCCACAACCAAAAAACATATTTAAAAGGCATTTAAGTATTTTAAATGTTTTCTCAGATCCTTCTATTATCTATTGAATCCCACAATAATATTTAAAATATCAGTAAGCTTAATATATATATATATATATATATATATATATATATATATATATATATATATATATATATATATATAAAATAATCATTTATTAGGTACTTTCAATTGTGAGGAGGTGGCTGTCCTTGTGAAAATGATATTGAAATAATTTATTGTATTTTTTTTTCTATTGTTGTTTTTAAAAATACATATATATTTGATTCTTTTTAAAAAGTGAAGTTAAATAATGTATATATATTTTTAAATCATGAAACTTTATGTAAAAAAAAAAAAATGTGTCACTACTGAGACACTGTATGTTTTAGTCCATTGGGTGAGATTTTAACTATATCCCTACATTTTTGGTCAGGAAACCAGGAAACTAACTGGTCGGTACTATAATTTTGAGGTAAATGTGTTCAAAATTCTGAAAATCTTTGTAACTTTATGGAACATCACTTCTAAAAACCCCTTTTTCTGCAATTAGGCAACTTTTTTGGGTGTTATTCCATAAAATGTATTATTTATGTGTGTACAACAGTGCTAGCTAGCCATGTGCTGATTAGCATCTTTAAGCTAGGCTCAAAAGTAACTAAAATTGTCGCTACCGAAACAGTCATGACCGAAACATGGTGAAGTTTCAGTTGTAACATCGTTGTTTTTTGAGTGTTATTCGATAAAATTGAGTTTTTTGTTTCTGTGTAAAACTGTTAGCAACTGTGCTAGCTAGTCATGTGCTGATTAGCATCTTTGACAAAATTGTCGCTACCGAAACAGTCATGACCAAAACACGGTGAAGTTTCAGTTGTAACGTCATTGTTTTTTGAGTGTTATTTGATAAAATTGAGTTTTTTGTTTCTGTGTAAAACTGTTAGCAACTGTGCTAGCTAGTCATGTGCTGATTAGCATCTTTGACAAAATTGTCGCTACCGAAACAGTCATGACCAAAACACGGTGAAGTTTCATTTGTAACGTCATTGTTTTTTGAGTGTTATTTGATAAAATTGAGTTTTTTGTTTCGGTGTAAAACTGTTAGCAACTGTGCTAGCTAACCATGTGCTGATTAGCATCTTTGACTAAAATTGTCGCTACCGAAACAGTCATGACCGAAACATGGTGAAGTTTCAGTTGTAACATCGTTGTTTTTTGAGTGTTATTTGATAAAATTGAGTTTTTTGTTTCTGTGTAAAACTGTTAGCAACTGTGCTAGCTAACCATATGCTGATTAGCATCTTTAAGCTAGGCTCAAAAGTAACTAAAATTGTTGCTACCGAAACAGTCATGATCGAAACATGGTGAAGTTTCAGTTGTAACATCGTTGTTTTTTGAGTGTTATTTGATAAAATTGAGTTTTTTGTTTCTGTGTAAAACTGTTAGCAACTGTGCTAGCTAGCCTTGTGCTGATTAGCATCTTTGACTAAAATTGTTGCTACCGAAACAGTCATGACCGAAACATGGTGAAGTTTCAGTTGTAACATCGTTGTTTTTTGAGTGTTATTTGATAAAATTGAGTTTTTTGTTTCTGTGTAAAACTGTTAGCAACTGTGCTAGCTAACCATATGCTGATTAGCATCTTTAAGCTAGGCTCAAAAGTAACTAAAATTGTTGCTACCGAAACAGTCATGATCGAAACATGGTGAAGTTTCAGTTGTAACATCGTTGTTTTTTGAGTGTTATTTGATAAAATTGAGTTTTTTGTTTCTGTGTAAAACTGTTGGCAACTGTGCTAGCTAGCCTTGTGCTGATTAGCATCTTTGACTAAAATTGTTGCTACCGAAACAGTCATGACCGAAACATGGTGAAGTTTCAGTTGTAACATCGTTGTTTTTTGAGTGTTATTTGATAAAATTGAGTTTTTTGTTTCTGTGTAAAACTGTTAGCAACTGTGTTAGCTAGCCATGTGCTGATTAGCATCTTTGACTAAAATTGTCGCTACCGAAACAGTCATGACCGAAACATGGTGAAGTTTCAGTTGTAACATCGTTGTTTTTTGAGTGTTATTCGATAAAATTGAGTTTTTTGTTTCTGTGTAAAACTGTTAGCAACTGTGCTAGCTAGCCATGTGCTGATTAGCATCTTTGACTAAAATTGTCGCTACCGAAACAGTCATGACCGAAACATGGTGAAGTTTCAGTTGTAACATCGTTGTTTTTTAGTGTTATTCGATAAAATTGAGTTTTTTGTTTCTGTGTAAAACTGTTAGCAACTGTGCTAGCTAGCCATGTGCTGATTAGCATCTTTAAGCTAGTCATGTGCTGATTAGCATCCTTGACAAAATTGGGACAAAATTGACAAAATTGTCGCTACCGAAACAGTCATGAACGAAACATGTCATTGTTTTGTAATTGACAAAAGGGAACACACAATCATTTATTTGGGGGAAATAAACAAAGTTTTAGTACAGCTAAGCCAATCATTAGTATTTTAATGTTTTAATAGTGTTTTCGTGTGCGAGTTCAAACCCTGTTGTAATGTGATGCGGTCACTACCAACACATTACGGTCACTACAGAAACATGGGATGTTTTGTCAGAAAAAATAGTATATTGAATTATCAACTAAGATGTTATTATAACGTTTGGTTGAATGTTTATTGAAACTAACGAATCCTTAACTTTGAAATCGGATGAACTTTATGCCTTTTACAAAGAACGATGGGATTCAAAATGCAACAAATCTCATAAATTACACTTGAAATATTGTTAAAATTGCAATTGTTATTGATTTACCTTTTTTTTTTTTTTTTTTTAAATAGCAAAAAATGCATTCACAAGGTAGATGTAAAGAAAATCTTAACAGATCATTGTAACCCTTCTTATTAAATTATGTATTATTATATTTCGGTAGTGACAAATACATACAAAAATTTGTGTAAAAACACTTTTTTTTTCTCAAATCTGACTTTGAACCAAGTCTGTAATTACCCAACTATATAATTGCAAGAGAACGCAAACATATTTTTTCTCTCCCGTTGGCACATCCCCACTCCGAATAATATCATTTTATAAATAAGAATATTACTCAAGTTTAGTAACTTAATCTGAATACTTTAGAATACTTTGGAATACTAATAAGTGTGGAACAAACACAAAAAAGTAATTGGGAGTTTTTATCTCACAATTCTGACTTTTTCCCTCAGAATTGCGTGAAATAAAGTTGCAATTGTGAGTTATAAAGTCAGAATTATGAGATATAAACTCACAATATTGAGAAAAGTCAGAATTATGAGATATAAACTCACAATATTGAGAAAAGTCAGAATTATGAGATATAAACTCACAATATTGAGAAAAGTCAAAATTATGAGATAAACTCACAATATTGAGAAAAGTCAAAATTATGAGATAAACTTACAATATTGAGAAAAGTCAAAATTATGAGATATAAAAGTCAGAATTATGAGATATAAACTCACAATATTGAGAAAAGTCGAAATTATGAGATATAAACTCACAATATTGAGAAAAGTCAGAATTATGAGATATAAACTCACAATATTGAGAAAAGTCAGAATTATGAGATATAAACTCACAATATTGAGAAAAGTCAGAATTATGAGATATAAACTCACAATATTGAGAAAAGTCAAAATTATGAGATAAACTCACAATATTGAGAAAAGTCAAAATTATGAGATAAACTCACAATATTGAGAAAAGTCAAAATTATGAGATAAACTTACAATATTGAGAAAAGTCAAAATTATGAGATATAAAAGTCAGAATTATGAGATATAAACTCACAATATTGAGAAAAGTCAGAATTATGAGATATAAACTCACAATATTGAGAAAAGTCAAAATTATGAGATATAAAAGTCAGAATTATGAGATATAAACTCACAATATTGAGAAAAGTCAGAATTATGAGATATAAACTCACAATATTGAGAAAAGTCAAAATTATGAGATATAAAAGTCAGAATTATGAGATATAAACTCACAATATTGAGAAAAGTCCGAATTATGATATAAACTCACAATATTGAGAAAAGTCAGAATTCTGAGATATAAACTCACAATATTGAGAAAAGTCAAAATTATGAGATATAAAAGTCAGAATTATGAGATATAAACTCACAATATTGAGAAAAGTCAAAATTATGAGATATAAAAGTCAGAATTATGAGATATAAACTCACAATATTGAGAAAAGTCAGAATTATGAGATATAAACTCACAATATTGAGAAAAGTCAAAATTATGAGATATAAAAGTCAGAATTATGAGAAATAAACTCAAAATATTGAGAAAAGTCAAAATTATGAGATATAAAAGTCAGAATTATGAGATATAAACTCACAATATTGAGAAAAGTCCGAATTATGATATAAACTCACAATATTGAGAAAAGTCAGAATTCTGAGATATAAACTCACAATATTGAGAAAAGTCAGAATTATGAGATATAAACTCACAATATTGAGAAAAGTCAAAATTATGAGATATAAAAGTCAGAATTATGAGATATAAACTCACAATATTGAGAAAAGTCAGAATTCTGAGATATAAACTCACAATATTGAGAAAAGTCAAAATTATGAGATATAAAAGTCAGAATTCTGAGATATAAACTCACAATATTGAGAAAAGTCAAAATTATGAGATATAAAAGTCAGAATTATGAGATATAAACTCACAATATTGAGAAAAGTCAGAATTCTGAGATATAAACTCACAATATTGAGAAAAGTCAAAATTATGAGATATAAAAGTCAGAATTATGAGATATAAACTCACAATATTGAGAAAAGTCAGAATTATGAGATATAAACTCACAATATTGAGAAAAGTCAAAATTATGAGATATAAAAGTCAGAATTATGAGATATAAACTCACAATATTGAGAAAAGTCCGAATTATGATATAAACTCACAATATTGAGAAAAGTCAGAATTCTGAGATATAAACTCACAATATTGAGAAAAGTCAAAATTATGAGATATAAAAGTCAGAATTATGAGATATAAACTCACAATATTGAGAAAAGTCCGAATTATGAGATATAAACTCACAATATTGAGAAAAGTCAGAATTATGAGATATAAACTTACAATATTGAGAAAAGTCAGAATTATGAGATATAAACTCACAATATTGAGAAAAGTCAGAATTATGGGATATAAACTCACAATTTTGAGAAAAGTCAAAATTATGATATATAAACTCACAATATTGAGAAAAGTCAGAATTATGAGATATAAACTCACAATATTGAGAAAAGTCCGAATTATGATATAAACTCACAATTTTGAGAAAAGTCAGAATTATGAGATATAAACTCACAATATTGAGAAAAGTCAGAATTATGAGATATAAACTTACAATATTGAGAAAAGTCAGAATTATGAGATATAAACTCACAATATTGAGAAAAGTCAAAATTATGATATAAACTCACAATATTGAGAAAAGTCAAAATTATGAGATATAAAAGTCAGAATTATGAGATATAAACTCACAATATTGAGAAAAGTCAAAATTATGAGATATAAACACACAATATTGAGAAAAGTCAATATTGAAAAAAATATTTTTTCTCTCCCGTTGGCACATCCCCACTCCGAATAATATCATTTTATAAATAAGAACATTTTTCCCTGTCGTGCAGGAATTAACGAAATGCCTGGAGAAACTGGACTTGGACAACTACATAACTTGTCACGAGTTAAAGAGTCCTTTCAAGAAGAAACACAGACTGGTCCTGCTGCGAAGCCCCAAGAGCGGTAACAAGGTAATAATTAACATTTCAGCACAGTTTCACGTCACATACGTCAGTCTACCATTCCTTTTGTGTGCGATATAAAGAGTGGCTCACATTAGGATGACAATGCAAGACACAGTTGTCGATGGCTGGCTCGCAGTCGTGACGTCAGTAGTTCAATATGGCACGCACCAGAGGCACACTGGGTCATTGTACTGAGTCTAATGAATCAGACACGTATCTGAACGGACACATGACCAATGATGAGCCAGTTTGCCTCATGCTCCGTGTCACTTCACGGGTTTCAAAGCTGCTGTAAATAATGGGCGAAAGTGTGTGTGAAAGTTCAGCCGTGTGGTGCTCGGTGTCACATATTGCAACACTTGCGAGATAAAAATCGATAAACATCCTGTGATACGTGAATTCACTCGGGGTTATCTTGTTTCACGTTTTTCATATATTACTGCATATTTTTGGCACGTCACTTCACGATTAGCGCCACAAACGTATATCGCAGCCTCTTTGTTAGAAGACTCCTTAACTCGGTTTAAAGGTTGACCCAGTCATCGTGTGGGAAGCAAGACAGCCTTTAGCGGCGCATCATTTCCTGTCTTAGTGTTTATAAATTCAAAATGCAGAGGCATGATTTCCTGTATAACCTTGCAAATACTTGTGGTGTATCAAAACAGCCGCAAACCGTCGTTTTTTTCACTTTCTAGTGAAAAGTGGATTTTCCTCCATAGGCTGTAATGAGTGTAGAAATATATCATTTTAAAAATTACCCTATTTTCTATAAAGTTTTGATATAATAACTGATTAACGACTAAAATATACACTTAAATACCAGTGAAATATATACTTATAAATATATACTATTATTTTATATTTTCAGTTTCAGTATTTTTGTCGTTATTTTTATTAGTTTTTGTTTTAAAATATTTGCATTTGTTTATTTTTATTTCTGTTTTAGTTTAAATAAATTGTAGTTTTTGTTTTTCTAAGTTTTCCATCTAATAATGACATTTTATTCTAGTTCAGCTTTATTTCAATGTGCAAAAACAGTTTTTAATCATATTGTTTAAAAGTAACAACACTGTCACAAAAATTCTAAATTCCGTCATTAATTACTCTCATGTCGTTCCGAACCGGTAAGACTTTTGTTCATCTGCTCATCACAAATGAAGTTATTTCTGTTCTTCCATTGACAGCTACATAAGTACCACTTTCAAGCTCCAGAACGTTATTAAAGACGTCATTACAGTACTCCGATTTTATGAAGCGACACGAGTGTTTTGTTTGCATAATTTACCACTTAATTTCAAAACACTGCTTCAAAGCTTTACAAATCTTTTGTTTTCGAATCAGTGGTTCGGATCGTGTATCGAACGGCAAAAGTCACGCGAACTATTGAAATTTCGAAACACTTATGACGTACCGAAGCCTCGTTTACTGAAATCACGTGACATTGATTTTAAACAAAAGATTCATAGCAGTGTTTTGAAATCGTCCATTCCTAGTTATTGTTGAAAAGTTGTTGTTTTGGGGGTTTTTTGGCGCACAAACGTATTCTTGTTGCTTTATAATATTAATGTTGAACCACTGTACTCACATGAACTGTTTTAAATATGTTTCTGGGCATCTGAAAGTGTCACTGAACCGTCGGATTTCATCAAAAATATCTTCATTTGTGTTCTGAAGATGAATGAAGATCTTACGGGTGTAGAACCACATGAGGAATTAATGACTGAATTTTCAGTTTTGGGTGAACTAACCCTTTAAGGTGATGATAAACAGGGCCACTTTTTGAGCAATGTTGCCCAGCGATGTTACTTGAGCACTTTCCCACTGAGAATGGGAAGCAAATTTCGATCTAAAGTTTCCTGATAGAAATTTGTTGCCCATTCTCAATGGGAAATCGCCCATGCAACATCACTTAAAAAAGCATATGATCACCTTTAGTCATTGTTTTCAAATATATATTTCAAAGTGAAGGTATCTTTTGTCCAATATCCTCAATTTTTGATTCACTGGGGTTAGACTAGTCTATTTTTTTTTCGCCTTCAAGACAGCTTTAAAGTCACGAACATAAAATAGTTAAAAAATTAAGACTGATTCACACTTGTCTAACTGCTAGTTGGTTATACTAGTTAGACACAGTCTTAATATAGTGGCCACCAGAGCTGGGTCGGTTACTTTTAAAATGTATTTCACTACAGATTACAAAATACATGCTTTAAAAAGTCATTTGTAACGTATTTCGTTACATTACTCAAGTTTAGTCACTTAATCTAAATACTTTAGAATACTTTGGAATACTAATAAGTGTGGAACAAACACAAAAAAGGCCATTGCAAGTTTTTATCTCACAATTCTGACTTTTTCCCTCAGAATTGCGTGATATAAAGTTGCAATTGTGAGTTATAAAGTCAGAATTATGAGATATAAACTCGCAATATTGAAAAAAGTCAGAATTATGGAATATAAACTCACAATATTGAAAAAAGTCGGAATTATGAGATATAAACTCGCAATATTGAGAAAAGTCAGAATTATGAGATATAAACTGACAATATTGAGAAAAGTCAGAATTATGAGATATAAACTCGCAATATTGAGAAAAGTCAGAATTATGAGATATAAACTCGCAATATTGAGAAAAGTCAGAATTATGAGATATAAACTCGCAATATTGAGAAAAGTCAGAATTATGAGATATAAACTCGCAATATTGAGAAAAGTCAGAATTATGAGATATAAACTCACAATATTGAGAAAAGTCAGAATTATGAGATATAAACTCGCAATATTGAGAAAAGTCAGAATTATGAGATATAAACTCGCAATATTGAAAAAAGTCAGAATTATGAGATATAAACTCGCAATATTGAGAAAAGTCAGAATTATGAGATATAAACTCACAATATTGAGAAAAGTCAGAATTATGAGATATAAACTCGCAATATTGAGAAAAGTCAGAATTATGAGATATAAACTCACAATATTGAGAAAAGTCAGAATTATGAGATATAAACTCACAATATTGAGAAAAGTCAGAATTATGAGATATAAAACTCAATATTGAGAAAAGTCAGAATTATGAGATATAAACTCGCAATATTGAGAAAAGTCAGAATTATGAGATATAAACTCACAATATTGAGAAAAGTCAGAATTATGAGATATAAACTCACAATATTGAGAAAAGTCAGAATTATGAGATATAAACTCACAATATTGAGAAAAGTCAGAATTATGAGATATAAACTCACAATATTGAGAAAAGTCAGAATTATGAGATATAAACTCACAATATTGAGAAAAGTCAGAATTATGAGATATAAACTCGCAATATTGAGAAAAGTCAGAATTATGAGATATAAACTCACAATATTGAGAAAAGTCAGAATTATGAGATATAAACTCACAATATTGAGAAAAGTCAGAATTATGAGATATAAACTCGCAATATTGAGAAAAGTCAGAATTATGAGATATAAACTCGCAATATTGAGAAAAGTCAGAATTATGAGATATAAACTCGCAATATTGAGAAAAGTCAGAATTATGAGATATAAACTCACAATATTGAGAAAAGTCAGAATTATGAGATATAAACTCGCAATATTGAGAAAAGTCAGAATTATGAGATATAAACTCGCAATATTGAGAAAAGTCAGAATTATGAGATATAAACTCGCAATATTGAGAAAAGTCAGAATTATGAGATATAAACTCACAATATTGAGAAAAGTCAGAATTATGGGATATAAACTCACAATATTGAGAAAAGTCAGAATTATGAGATATAAACTCACAATATTGAGAAAAGTCAGAATTATGGGATATAAACTCACAATATTGAGAAAAGTCAGAATTATGGGATATAAACTCACAATATTGAGAAAAGTCAGAATTATGGGATATAAACTCACAATATTGAGAAAAGTCAGAATTATGGGATATAAACTCACAATATTGAGAAAAGTCAGAATTATGGGATATAAACTCACAATATTGAGAAAAGTCAGAATTATGGGATATAAACTCACAATATTGAGAAAAGTCAGAATTATGAGATATAAACTCACAATATTGAGAAAAGTCAGAATTATGGGATATAAACTCACAATATTGAGAAAAGTCAGAATTATGGGATATAAACTCACAATATTGAGAAAAGTCAGAATTATGAGATATAAACTCACAATATTGAGAAAAGTCAGAATTATCAGATATAAACTCACATACTAAATTCACAATTGCAAGAAAAAAAGTCAGTATTACAAGTTCATATCTCCCAATTCTGACTTTATAACTTGCAATTGTGAGTTTAAATCTCACATTTCTGAGAAAAAGAAGTCAGAATTGTGAAATACAAACTCACAATTGTGAGGGAAAAAACAAATTGTGAGAAAAAGTCACAGTGACGAGTGAATTATAAAATGACTCACAAAACATGAAAACAGTCGTGGATCATCAGCTCATGACAGGACAGTTAAATTGGGCAATTTTTTTATCAATTCAGTCATTTTGTCTTGTTCAGGACAGAACTGAATAAAAATAACATTTTTATGATCCTCTTAAAAGTATTAAAATGTTGATGAAACTGAACTCCTCTTTTTCAGACGGTCAGAGTCAGAGAATCACCAATCGCTGTTTAAATGACATTAAAACTCACTTTGGTAATCTAAAACGCTTTTCAGATGTAACTGTAATCTGATTACCACCCATTTAAAATGAAATACAGTCACTCAAATTTATATTTTAAATACGTAACCAAGTTACTTGTATTTCGTTACTCCCCAACCCTGTTGGCCACTGAACCTCATAAAGTTTTCTAGTAGTCATCCATCTGAGCTGAACCACTCTCAACACCATGTCATAAAAAGTTCAGATCATCTGATATATTTAACACTGACTTACTGACCTTGACGCTCAGTCGGGAGGGTGATTATAAATATTAATAATGTTTTTAAACAAAACTGCATTTTTAACATTTTTAAATAAATAAATGTTTATACATATTTTAATGAGTTTTAATGTTAAGCCCCACAGAAATGCATTTTAATACAGAAATTGAAGAAGTGTATTCAAGTCATTGTTTGGATGAATTGCATTATTAATGTATTTCTGAATAAAAGAACGTCACGTAATTGACTCGGATACAGTTTTAAGGGCCTTAAACTATGTTTAAGCATCGTTGTTTTGACAATTAAACATTAGTTTCACTGCTGGATCTTATGACTGTGTGTCAAACCGCTGTTTCCTGGCACATTAGAGTCGATGGTACATGACTTCATCCTAAAGGGAGTGAGTTGCACAAGATATGTCATAACTTTCGGACACACTGCTCTCATATCTAGTTTATAAATATCCTTCAGCACATTTTGTATATTCGGTGTTTACTATCCGTGAATCCATGCGCACTGAATCCAGAGAGTCGTGGAGGTGGGGGGAGAGTACGTTAGAAATGCGGAAGGTACCTAACAGGCGAAATATGCTTTATTACTAACAGATGACGAGAGCGAAGCGTTGGCGAACTGCAAAGAGCTCAGCAGATGTCAAGAGACTTCTCTCGAAGAGAAAATGTGTGTGTGTGTGTGTGTGTGTGTTTAAAGAGCGGCCAGACCAGCATGTCACTTTTTCCTCTCCTGAATTCTGTGACCGGCCAGCTGAATGAGTCAGACGCCACAGCCTAGTGTTTTATTTTATAATTAAACCTCACGTACTGTAGTTCTTGAAAAGAGTTTAAAGATTTAAGAGATTCCAAACCCTCCTGTTTCACTTTTTTTTAATGAGTATTTTAGGCACACCCTGCTCTAAGAACATAAATCTTTTCATTTTTATTTATTTTTTTATTTTTTTAGGGGAGTACACTTCATGCAAAATACAGGATGCTAGACACACTTCATATAAACCTAACACAGCTGAACAATGGGACATAAAACTTTGTATTTTCCCGTTTCAGTTTGTTGATGTTATTTTAGGGATGTTCAATGCAAAACAGAAACCGGATATTTGATAAAACCTTGTCTGCATGTGATCCAGCATAATATTAGGTGACAGTGAATCCATTGTTATTTCATAATTTTATTTCGTGAAACATATATTACCACTTATACTGTTCATTTTAGGTCCAAGATGTCAAACTTCAGGCTCAAACCCCCGAGGAGAAAGAAGCCTGGATCAAGGCACTCACAGAAGGAATCGATAAGGCAAAGAACAAAATTTTTGATGAGGTACGGTTCATCGTCCAGCCGGTGAATGAATATTCTATATGAATAGGACCGTACCATAATATAGCTACTTGTTTTATATCTCAGGTAAAAGTCGACGAGGGCTCCTCATTAGAACATGTGACACGGACCCGACCGAAGGCGAACCGTGGAAGAAGGCCGCCGACAAGGATACACATGAAGGAGGTACGATACAATTGTTTCACACATGCAAAAATCCTTTTTAACATTATTCTTCCCTGTTGGAGAATAATTAGGGATGCATAGATACAATTCTGGCTAGTGGTCAACCAAAATTGTTTTTTTGATTGACAATATCTGAGATATTTATATATATATATATATATATATATATATATATATATATATATATATATATATATATATATATATAAAATAATAATAAGTTTTATTTATATAGCGCCTTTCCATCGCTCAAGGACGCTTCACAAACAATGCAAATACAAAAATAGGAAGACATAACAGACAGTAGGCAAAAACAAACAATAATAGAAGAATATACAATGGTAGTACACAAACAGTTGAAAGGGACATTAAATAGACAGCATAAAGCACAACGGCATAAAATTAAGGACAGGGAGGAACAGAACACAACTTATGAGTCATAACATTATATATATATATATATATATATTGGCCACCGGTCAAAAGCCATATTGGCTTTATGTTGGCCGCATCGGCTATCAAAAAAACAGTTTCGGTTGACCACTAGCCAGAATTGTATCTATGCATCCCTAATTATTTATTTCTTACTTATTACATATTGATTCAAAAAAATAAAGTATGTTTATGCACTAATATATACATATACATACACACATATATATATATATATATATATATATATCTTGATTCTGCAACCGTATCTTAGTATGTTTCACAAATAAAGAAATTGTATGAATAAAAAATGCCAAATATCGTCCGATATATTGGCCGTTTTTGGCAGCACAAATCATAATGTAATAAAGGAAATCTGCATGCACAATTAAATATGCAATATGCTAATTTTTTATGTTATTATGCTCACCAAGGCTACGTTTATTTGAACAGTGGAAACAAAAAATTGAAAATAACTTTTAGCTATTTTAAAATGCATTTACTCCAGTCGTCAGTGTCACATGATCCTTCAGAAATCATTCTGATATGCTGATTTGCTGCTCAAGAAGCATTTCTTCTTCTTATAATATTGAAAACAGAATATTTTTGTGGAAATCGATTCTGTAATGAATAGAAAGTTCAAAGAATAGCATTTATTTGAAATATAAATCTATATAAATACATTATAAATGTCTTTACTGTACTTTTTTCATTCAACCTCAATTTCAACTGTTAATTTCTTTTACATAAAAATCTTACTGACCCCAAACTTTTGAGTGGTAGTGGATGTATTATGAATCCCTCAGAACAATAACCCAACTATAAATGCACTATTCTGCCTATTCTTACAGGTTGCGAATGTCTCCAGTGATGGAATATTGAGATTGGACCTTGATGGTGACGTTACCATGCAGAATGGAACTCATGGCATGAATACAGAAGGGGATAAACAAACCGAAACTTCTGTGACTGTGACAATGAACAGCATTCCAGAGGAGGACGATGAAGAGTCCACACCCCAGAAGAAAGTTATGAAGCCACCCATGCCGCCATCGAAAGACAACAAACCCAGTGAAAGCCATAAAGAAGATAACCCGAAAAATGAGGAAGCTACACCGCAAAAGAAGGTTCTTACGCCACCGATGCCTCCGTCAAAGGATTCTAAACCTTGTATTTCTGTTGATGGGGCTGCTGATGAGGACGATGTCTTGGACAGTAAATTGGAGGTTGAAGAAGATGGCACTGAACCTTCTGCCAAGAACGTCCAGCCCCCTACTCCTCCATCCAAACTTATGAAGCCCAGCCAACCGGTAACACCAGCCACAGTCACAACAGAGGAAAAAGAACCTCAAGAGAAAAATGGTGAAGCTACTAAAGTAGGAGGTTCAAATGAGAAAGAAGACCAGAGCAAGTCAGAAGAGGTAGAGACCTTTGTTGTATCCAAAAAGGTAATGAAACCCCAAGTAGTGATGTGGGATTCACCCACTATGCCATCTGAAGAAGTTAGTGAAGAACAAGCAAAGAAAGCCTCAGATACCACTGGAAAAGTGGCAACCTCAGTAGAACCTCGCCAACTTAATCTTACTCCAGTTTCGACCCCTGAAGCTATAAAAAAGAGTCCCGGTCCTCCTGCTCCACCCAAGAAGAAGCCAATCAAGGCACCTGCCAAAAATGAGGACGCTCCCCCACAAAGTGACCCAGTGGTCCTTACCGACACCGCCGTTTTGTCTTCTAAAAAGTCTTCAAAAACAAATGACAAATTGACAATTCCAGAACCCAAAACGGAGGCTGTTGGTGATATATCGAGCGAAGAGTTGGAGGAGAAGTCTTTGGACAGTGGTCAACACTCGGGAGAAGAGTCTGAAACTGGCGACCAAGTTACGGCGTCCTCCGCAAAGCTCAAAGGAAGCTCCCAGGTACTAGATTTGGAGACCAGCGAGGACGATCTTGAACCATCCGACAGCAAAGCCAAGAGTCTGGAGGAGCCGTCGTTAAAAACCCCGTCCACCGCTTCTGAGACCTCAGTCCTCAATGCACATCCAACCCCGAGCCATTGTGCCAACAACACCCTGTTCATCACAGTGCCTCTCAAGCATTCTTCCAAGGCTCGCTCCTCATCCCTAGGAGACCTCCTTGTGGAGAACACAGAGAAGGTGGAAAGCAAGGGAAAAGATATAGCAATTAAACGGCATGGAAGTGACGTGAAGGACTTGCAAAGCAAAGTGTCTTTTGAGATAGAAGAGACGGGAGAGCTGCTGAATGCAATCGCAACTGGACAGAGGGAAGAGGCGGAAACGGACGTGGAAGCGAGACCAGAGGTCTTGCTAAACGCGGCAATGGAAAAGCTCAGGAAAGCTGACCAGTTCTTACAGGAAGCCAGAAGTCTTAAAGATCGTAACAAAAGATTGAGTTTGTAATGGTAAGTGTTGGCGGAAAGAACCCATAGGGATGATCAGCGCTGAAGATGTACAGTAGAGCTGCAAGATGTCATGAATGATACCGTAGACGCTGCCCGTGTTAATGAATGAGAGGGTCGGCCGTCATGCTTCCGATGTGAAACATGCGTTGTTCACACTCCGCTGACGCTTGCGATGTGAAATAGGCTTTAAACCAAAGACTTCAGGAACTTTGGTTAACCTTTCAAACTACGATCATCGCACTGCAACGTTCAAATCCGCATTCGCGCTGCCATTGTACCAGAGTATAGTATGAAACAGCCTCACTAACAGTCTTTTCAATCACATATTATTTATTAGGGATGCACCGATATGAAAATTTTGACCGATAATTCTTTAAATTTGAAAACCGATAACCGATATATTTGCCAATAAATCTAAATCCAATTTGGATTTTGGGTCACATTTATAATGATGTTATATTATATCATAATTTTATGTACCCTATACGACAGATTTGCGTTGCATATGTTGCACTTAACGTCTTTTTTGTTTTTGAAGTGACTCCAATCATATCAAGCAGTTCTATAACCATAATGGCGAACAGTCTGAAGTGAATCTGAAGCGTCTCAACTGAAGGAAATAATCAAAAAAATTTTTTCAGCTTTAATATATCGGCAAAATTTTCTTACCGGGCCGATAACGATACCATTAAAAATGTACACATATCGACCGATATGGTGGCCGATATATCGTGCATCCCTATTTTTTATGTGTTACAAACTTTTAAATAACAGGAGATTAAAGTTTATAGTTTGGGTTTGAACATGTCTAAGGTAGCGATCAAACTATATATCATTTGAAAGTGTTTTGACACTTGTACGTTTTGTGTCGTTTATCTCTTTAGCCAGAAGGTGGCGACAAGTATCTGTTTAAAAAAAATCATGAATCATTCATCCAAGCGATTCATTCACAAAAGCTGATTCATTCAATAACGAGTTTTTCAAATTATTTTTTAATTATTCCATTAAAATTGATATATTTTTAAAATAAACGGAACATTTCGTCAGAATCTCTAGTGAATTACGTCATTTTGTTTAGTTAGTGTTGTTTCTTCAGAATCGTGGGAGAATCTTGATCTCCATTTTAAACAAAAAATATGAACATTTTGGTACCGATAACTGGTAATTCTTTATAGTTGAAAGCGATAACCGATATATATATATATATATATATATATATATAAAAGCCATGTCCCAAGCACGCAATTATAATCATGTTATATTATTTATCCAGAATCGTGCAGCTCTAATGTACAGTATGCAAATGATCAAATGCAGTTCTTACCCCCAACCATTTTCAAATCTGCAAGCTACCTTTTAAACCATGCCTTACAGTTTTGCTAATGTAGCTGCGTAGCATCCACGGCGTGTGCTAATGTAGACGATGATACTGCAGGTCTACGTATTGTTGCTTGGCTGACAAACCATTTTCTGTCCAAAATAAGTAGCTAAATTTCATTTCATATTGTGGAGAAACAGCCAGTTAGCTCTCCTGCTGTAATGTCAAGTGTGTTTTTAGCTTGCTTCAGTCTTATTACTTTATTCCGTAAATTCCCCAACGACTTTGGACTTACATTTTGCACTTTGTTCAGTAGTTATCACACAAAATGTGTGACTTCTGCATCAGATGACAAACCCAGATGATTCACATGTGCACATGTATTAGGATCAGTTAGCTTTTTACGCTAACACATTTGTTGAACGGTTTATGTTGTATTTTGCACGGCAATTCCTGTGTGAAAAGGAGTTGAAAATGATGTGTGAACAGACATTAGCTAGTGAAGATGAGAAATCAAGTTGTACTGGTATGTTTTGTTCACAAGCCCTAATCTCACACTTTTAATGAACTGTAAGCTATTGCAGCCGTTTTGCTAACGAAACTGAATTAGACGACCAAAGCTCTCCAACCCGAAATTCACAGGGAGAGAGTTTTTCCTCTTTGGCTTGTTTTCTGATTGGCGGCTGCCCTGACACTGTTTTTTTGTTTCTTGACTCTTGAGACAGCTATTTCTGTGATATCTGAGGGGGAAAAAATACAAATTAAGTGACGGCACCTTTTTAAACCTTGTTGATCATAAACCACCTTTATATTAAATAATAGTTAATCACAGATTAGAACAAAATATATAGCATATGAATAACAGTGTACAACATAACTGTATATTTCCTGGTCAGGCCAAAGTCAGTCTTCATTTTTTGTAACGGAGTTCTTAAGTACGGGAAGAAGGAGGCGGGAACGTTCAACGTAATTTTAATCAAATAAATAAACAAACAATAAAACGAAAGTAAAATGGCGCACACAAACATAATAAACCACAACATAAAGTCCAGGCCTGGTCCTCTCGTCTCTCGTCGCTCCTCTTTTATGTTTCCGGAGCTCCTCCGTGAGAGACACGAGACCGGTGTAGCGCGCAGCTGACGCTCATTATCTCTCGCGCCGTTCCATCACGGCTCTCGCCCGCCCTGCTCGTCACAGTGACCAATCAGGTTTCATCAAATTGAATCAGAGCAGATATCATTGGTAAAAAAAAATAAACGTCATTTCATGATCTAATGACTACCTAATCTATAATATAATATCCACATTACTATTTAAAACGTTCGAAAGTTTGAGATCGAGATTGAGATTTTAAAAAAAAACTTTGCAATCTCTTCTGCTCACCAAGACTGCATTTATTTGATCAAAATACAGTAAAAACGGCAATATTGTGAAATATTCTCATAACATTTTAAAATAACTTCTCCATTTTAATACATTTTAAACTTTAATTTAGTCTTGTGATGATATTATCAATTGAGTTGTACAGCGTTGAAATCGTAGTAGATTTTATTTTCGGGACAGAAAGTTCGGAAGAACCGTTTGCAACATAATAAATGTATTTATTGTCACTTTTGATCAATAAATATATATATATTTAATGTGTCCTTGCTTATATATATATATATATATATATATTATATATATATATATATAATGTGTCCTTGCTTATATATATATTTAATGTGTCCTTGCTTATATATATATATATATATATATTTAATGTGTCCTTGCTTATATATATATATATATATATATATATATATATATATATATATATATTTAATGTGTCCTTGCTTATATATATATATATATATATATATATATATATTTATATATATATATATATATATATATATATATATTTAATGTGTCCTTGCTTATATATATATATATATATATATATATATGAAACCTTTTGACTGGGAGTTATGACTTGAAGTTGTGACTGTGTTGAAGCTTCACTCAGTTGTCTTCATTTTCTGCCATAAAAAGGCATAATCATGCAAACACTGTTGGTTATGGTTATTAGCCTGTCTCGTGTGTTCTTTGTCATACTGATGCTGTGGCCACAGCGGTTCACTCTTCACACTAGTCTATTAATAATCTACAGATACTAGCTTCCTGCTGCCTGGCCCCATCGGCACGTCACCTTCAGTTTCTTCATGCAGAGAGAGAGAGCTGGTTTGCACAGATCGTATATAAATTTGGTTGTTATGGTGTCTGCAAAAACCAACTTGTGTAGGAGATACGTCAAATTAGTTTTACTTCAACTTCAGCAGAATATTCCCATGATGAAAAGTGTTTTTTGTGGTACCATTTTGTAAGATATGATCTTACATGTAAATAGTACATAGTCTTCGATAATGAGATTCATCTTAGTTGTTTGTCCGTTTGCGCAGTACATTTCTTTTTTGCGTTTTATTTCCCTCTGAAGTTTCATTTCGCTCATCTTTTTTCGCTCGGTGAATATTTTGAGCATTATGTTGTAAATAACTCGGCCGCCAATGAGATGCTTAATATTTAAGTTATTAATGTTCTGACGTATTCATGTTTATTGTCCGTCTAATACAAAGCTCAAGAACAAATTTAGAATTACTGTTTACTGTTAAATGTTTACTGTTGAATTTTGGAGATGCTGATGGTTTTATTTCTTACAGTATGTTAATTGCATTCACTAACTGGACTAATGTTTTTTTTTTTATCTAAATGCATATTAAATGTGCAAAATGGGAAATAATTGCTTTGCAAAGCATGTCTAAATAAAGACAGACTGTCTTTAATATTCACTGACTTGTCAGACTCTTTGTGGCTTTATCTGTCCATTTTATATGTGTATGAATATTATATGCAGTACTGTTGAAAAGTTTGTCATGTTTATGTTTTAAAAGAAATTTGCATTAATCAAAACAAAAATGGTTTCAACTGAATCCTATATTCTGTTTCTTAAAAAAGCAGCAACGGATTTGCATTAGTCTTTCTAGTTGTGAGTTTATTAAACACCCCCTGTGGTGAAATGTTATACCTTTAAGACAAAACATGGGCAAATTCATCAGTTTATACCGTTGCTTAAAACTGCAGTGAACAAAAGACAAGCAGTTTGACTTTAACAAGCCCTTGTTATCTGAGTCACAAACATGTAACCAATCACGTGAACGAGTGGGCGGGGTTTAGCATATCATTAATATATTGTTCTGTTAATGTGAAAAATCGTGTTGTTTTAGCAAAAAGTGGGTGAATTATGATATATATTACGATGTTATGATGAACTACATGCGTTTCTCCACTGACGTTGTTAAAGGATGCTGATTGTTTGAAAGTCGCCTGTCTCACTCTGAGATGAAGAATCATGGTTTGTGTGACATCAGCAACACATTATTGGCTGTTTGATAACGTAGTCAAGCAAAAGGCTGATCATATTAATTATCATCAGGGTTGGAGAGTAATGAAATACAAGTAACTTAGTTACGTATTTGAAATACAAAATGTGAGTAACTGTATTTCATTAATGTGTGGTAATCAGATTACAGTTCCATCTGAAAAGTGTTTTAGATTACCAAAGTGATTACTTTGAGTTTTAATGTCATTTAAACAGCGATTGGTGATTCTCTGACTCTGACCGTCTGAAAAAGACGAGTTCAGTTTCATCAACATTTTAATACTTTTAAGAGGATCATAGAAATGTTGTTATTTTTATTTAGTTCTGTCCTGAACAAGACAAAATGACTGAATTTATAACTGTCAAACTGTCCTGTCATGAGCTGATGATCCACGACTGTTTTCATGTTTTGTGAGTCATTTTATAATTCACTCGTCACTGTGACTTTTTCTCACAATTTGTTTTTTTTTTTCCTCACAATTGTGAGTTTGTATTTCACAATTCTGACTTCTTTTTCTCAGAATTGCGAGATTTAAACTCAAAATTGCAAGTTATAAAGTCAGAATTGGGAGATTGGGAGACTTTTTTTCTTGCAATTGTGAATTTAGCATGTGAGTTTATATCTCATAATTCTGACTTTTCTCAATATTGCGAGTTTATATCTCATAATTCTGACTTTTCTCAATATTGTCAGTTTATATCTCATAATTCTGACTTTTCTCAATATTGTGAGTTTATATCTCATAATTCTGACTTTTCTCAATATTGTGAGTTTATATCATAATTCTGACTTTTCTCAATATTGTGAGTTTATATCTCATAATTCTGACTTTTCTCAATATTGTGAGTTTATATCTCATAATTCTGACTTTTCTCAATATTGTGAGTTTATATCTCATAATTCTGACTTTTCTCAATATTGTGAGTTTATATCTCATAATTCTGACTTTATAACTCACAATTGCAACTTTATATCACACAATTCTGAGAAAAAAAGTCAGAATTGTGAGATAAAAACTTGCAATTTCCTTTTTTGTGTTTGTTCCACACTTATTAGTATTCCAAAGTATTCTAAAGTATTTAGATTAAGTTACTAAACTTGAGTAATGTAACGAAATACGTCACAAATGACTTTTTAAAACATGTATTTTGTAATCTGTAGTGAAATACATTTTAAAGGTAACCTACATAGCCCTGATTACCGTTATGTCTGATGTTGATACACATCGAGCGATACACAAAAACGCATTACCATTTTAGTAGACGAGCTTGTATAATTCACTCTTCTTCTTCTTCTTCTGAAACAGTTTCTAGTTCAAACATATATGGCTGAATCAAACCAGTATTTCCACTTTGCATATTCATGATATACTAAACAAGGTGTAGATTTACATTCAAGCTATTTTAAAGCATGAAGAATTTCATGCCATTTCGGTGATCAAAGATGACTTTTAAGGGATACAATTGTTAACATTTCTTCCATAAACACTGAAATTGAGTGTATTTCTAATGAAATCAACTGAGATGTAACAAATGAATCACAAA
The DNA here is from genome assembly GCA_037194245.1 of Opsariichthys bidens. Taxonomy (NCBI): domain Eukaryota; kingdom Metazoa; phylum Chordata; class Actinopteri; order Cypriniformes; family Xenocyprididae; genus Opsariichthys; species Opsariichthys bidens. The sequence continues at coordinate 30,502,192 of CM074280.1, read as the reverse complement.
TGCAGTGTTTTAGCTGTATACATATACAGTGGTACACAAATACTTGGTCTGTTTAGAATTGACTAAAACAGGAAGTGTTTTATATACAGAACTTCTTCCTTTTAAATGCTTTTTTTTATTTTATTAACTTGGATTCCATTGAGCAAATGTACGTTATTAGAATCAGTGTGTGTGTGTGTGTGTGTGTGTTGTTTTTAGCCTAAAGAGTCCGTTCCGCATCATGCTTTATAATTGCAAAATGTGGAACTGAGCCACAGAACTGCCTGCTTACCACAACTACACTGACCACGTACAGACGCATTAAAATGGCTCTAGGCTGAACCTTCACTGTTGCTTTGCAATGTCAAAAGTCAATCTGAAGAAATAAGGAGCATGTTCCCTAACACGATCCTGCACTTTACAGCCTTTAATATCCAGAAATGTAATTAAAGTTGGCATAATGTTTACGCATAGCATCCTCTATTATTTCCTCCATTTATATAGAAGTGAACTGTATTTGTCCTTTCCCTTAAGTGGTGTCAAAATACTGTGTAGATAACAGGCCTTGAGTTTCGCTCGTCTCCCTCTGCCGGCTTGATGGGAGGTGTTTTTTGGAACCAAGTCTGTTTTCTTTCCCTAGTGACGGTTTTGGCATACTACAAGTACACATACTAAAGCCAAATCTGGAACAACATACTATCGTACCTTTTTAATATTTATACAGTATGCATATATATATATATATATGTGTGTGTGTGTGTATGTGTGTGCGTTTTTGTGACATATCAGGACACAAATGTGTATAATGTCATGGGTGTGACACTGGTATTACAACTTCAACGTGAAATATGAGGACATTTCATATGTCCCCACTTTTCAAACAGCTTTAAAAACATACTAAACAAGGTTTTATTAAAAATGTAAAAATGCAGAATGTTTTCAGTGAGGGTTAAGTTTAGGGGTGGGGGGGGGGGGCAGAATGTACAGTTTGTACAGTATAAAAACCATTACGCCAATGGAATGTCCTCACTTTGATAGCAAAACGAACGTGTGTGTGTGTGTGTGTGTGTGTGAGACCCTGGACCACAAAACCAGTCATAAATCACACAGGAATATTTGTGGCAATAGCCAACAATACGTTTGGTGGGTCAGAATTTTTGATTTTATGCCAAAAAAAAACATTGGGCTATTAAATAAATATCATGTTCCATGAAGATGTTTTGTAAATTTCCTACCATAAATACATCAAAAACTTATTTTAGTGTGTTAGTAAGTACTTCATTCGGACAACTTTACAGGTGATTTTCTCATTATTTAAATTTTTTTGCACCCTCAGATTCCAGATTTTCAAAATAGTTGTATCTATTTAGCCAAATATTGTCCTACACTGTAATGAATTACTGTAAAAATTACAGCATTATTTTACAGCTGCTGGCTGTTTTTAAATAATATAGCATACACTGTTAAAAAATTACTGTAAATTTTACAGTATAATACTGGCAGCAGGGTTGCCAGCCAGTTACTGTAAAATTTACAGTAGTGTTACTGTAATTTAATTTACAGAATTTCCCTCTGTTCTCTGATTACAGTAACAAAATGTATTTTTTTAAATTGTGAAGGGTCAATTTACAGCAATATTCTGTAAATTTGAGTCAAACCAACATGTGACCCAGAATGCATTGCAGTTTACAGCAATATGCTGTATTATTACAAAACAGCCAGCGGCTGTAAAATAATGCTGTAATTTTTACAGTAATTCATTACAGTGTATTGCTGTAAACTGCAATGCATTCTGGGGTCACATGTTGGTTTGACTCAAATTTACAGAATATTGCTGTAAATTGACTCTTCATAATTTAAAAAAATACAGTTATTTACTCTAATCAGAGAATACAGGGTAATTCTGTAAATTAAATTACAGTAACACTACTGTAAATTTTACAGTAACTGGCTGGCAACCCTGCTGCCAGTATTATACTGTAAAATTTACAGTAATTTTTTAACAGTCTAATGAATTACTGTAAAAAATTACAGCATTATTTTACAGCCGCTGACTGTTTTTTAATAATACAGCATATTGCTGTAAACTGCAATGCATTCTGGGGTCACATGTTGGTTTGACTCAAATTTACAGAATATTGCTGTAAATCGACCCTTCGTAATTTAAAAAATACAGTTATTTACAGTAATCAGAGAATACAGGGAAATTCTGTAAATTAAATTACAGTAACACTACTGTATATTTTACAGTAACTGGCTGGCAACCCTGCTGCCAGTATTATACTGTAAAATTTACAGTAAATTTTTAACAGTGTATCCTTATAAACCATACATCAATGGAAAGACTATTTATTCAGCTTCCATATGATGTACAAATCTCAGTTTTAAAAAATTGACCCTTATGACTGGTTTTTTTGGTCCAGGGTCACATATATGATGTGATGTATAAACTAGAAGTAATGTTAAGTGATTTTAAACATGTGACATTTAATTGACAATTCACCTGCAGTTTGATTGACAGGCGATCTGACCAATCATAACCCCGAATCCGCCGTTTTGTCCCTCAAAGCGGTCAGGGGAGTCAGTAGATTAACGTTGGTGAACTTGATAAATTGTGTGTCCTCACGTCTCTTGAAACAACATTCCTTCTGATGTTCATTCATGTTTATTTGATGCTATAAATGAACTAGTATGAAGAGAAGATCGAGGAGCTACAGCGACACATTAAACACACACTAGACGCTATTTATTGTTTAAACAGTTATCAAAACCTTGATAACTGCATTCCCATTTGTTCTTTCACCACATTGGATACTGAATTGCTTCTCTATTCAGCCCGCATTGCTTCAAAAGTTGTGCCACTATGCAACAAATCAACACAACAAACTTGAAACGGCCTATTAGCCCCAACAGCTGTGCATGAAAAATAAAATGGGCCAGAAATGAGTTTTGGAAGTGAATCTAGGGAGAAAGCAGTATGTGAGTCTGCAGCTCTCTCTAGTGGAGGTTTCTCATAAGAATGGCTCACAGCCCTTTTTGTTCAAACAGGTCAATATTTGTCCTGCATTCATGTCAGTTTACCCAAAGGCAAACAAGCTCAGATGCCAATTGTTTCACAACAAAGATTAAAAAAAAAAAAAAAATCATCATGGATAAAAAAAATCAATGAAAAGAGTCTGATTACAGTGATTAATGAATTTAATTATTTGGAGAAGAACAGAAAATTAAAAGATGAGATCACATAAATGAATGAATGATACCATGAGCAAATAAAACTCTATAAAATGCTATACTATAAAAGTGGTATAGTATGAAGACTGACGCAGTAAGATTATTTTTATATCATCCAATACAAATAAAGAAAACCTTTATTTAGCAATTCAAGAAACTATACTTTCCTTTTATGCACACTTAAGAGGAATTATAAAAAAAAATATAGAAATTATAATAAATACAATTGTCTTCTTTAAAATGATACGCGGGGAGTAACGAAATACAAGTGACTTAGTTACGTATTTAAAATACAAAATGTGAGTAACTGTATTTCATTACAGGTACATTTTAAATGGGTGGTAATCAGATTACAGTCCATCTGAAAAGTGTTTTAGATTACCAAAGTGATTACTTTGAGTTTTAATGTCATTTAAACAGCGATTGGTGATTTTCTGACTCTGATCGTCTGAAAAAGACGAGTTCAGTTTCATGTTTTCCACTGTTTTCATGTTTTATGATAGTTGTTTGAGAGTCATTTTATAATTCACTCATCACTGCGACTTTTTCTCACAATTTGTTTTTTTCCCTCACAATTGTGAGTTTGCATTTCACAATTCTGACTTCTTTTTCTCAGAATTGCGAGATTTAAACTCACAATTGCAAGTTATAAAGTCAGAATTGGGAGATATAAACTTGCAATACTGACTTTTTTCTTGCAATTGTGAATTTAGTATGTGAGTTTATATCTGATAATTCTGACTTTTCTCAATACTGCGAGTTTATATCTCATAACTCTGACTTTTCTCAATATTGTGAGTTTATATCTCATAATTCTGACTTTATAACTCGCAATTGCAATTTTATATCACACAATTCTGAGGGAAAAAGTCAGAATTGTGAGACAAAAACTTGCAATGACCTTTTTTGTGTTTGTTCCACACTTATTAGTATTCCAAAGTATTCTAAAGTATTTAGATTAAGTTACTAAACTTGAGTAATGTAACGAAATACGTTACAAATGACTTTTTAAAGCATGTATTTTGTAATCTGTAGTGAAATACATTTTAAAAGTAACCTGCCCAGCCCTGTATATATATGTATATAACGGCATAAAAATTACCTGTAATATATTGAAATTTATATTTAACATTTCGTCTTTGGAAGATCACAAATCAACGTCTTCACAACGTATTTAAACATTCATTAACTAACAATTCGCCATTGTACGTGACGTCAGAACAAAGTAATTAATATTTATAACTACAGCCTTCGCGATTGGAGGAACGCGAAGAAACGTGTTTAATATTCATGAGCGTCCGTTCGCTTCAGCAGGATTCGTCATTTCCCAAAGCGGCAGGCTTGAGCTCGGCTGAGAGACGAGCAGACAGAAACACAGCCCAACATCACATCAAAAGACGACAATGTAGACATACAGCAGAAGATGTGCACATCGGAGACGTAACACACCCTCAATCGATGACGATGGAAGACGGACTGGTGTCCGAAGACGATATATGTGAGTGTTTAAACAGTGAAGTGAAAAAAACAGTCGTGTTGAAACTGGGGCAAGTGAGAAAGAAATATATTCAGGGGCTAAAAACTGTTTCTCGTGGCTTATAAAACTAACTGTGGCTGCTATTAAAATTATCACTATAATAGACTAAAGAGGCTATTCATATTTAGTATTCATTTGCCTAAGTCAAATTTCTCCTCAGGGATGGTATCGTTGAGGCAGCTGGATATCACGTGACCTGCTTGGTTTTTTTGTACCTGTATAATAAACCATATATAACTCTTATCACCTTCCACTTTCATTTCTCTCCAGTGCTTCGTTCAGAGAAGGAGTTTCATGATGCTGCGAAGAGGAATGACACTCACAGAATGGAGGAGCTGATCAGAAGAGGAGTGGACATCAAAGTCAAAAATAAGGTATGCTGAGGCGATAGAAACATTGCAAATCCACAGGAACTGGATGTTTAACATTAGCTTCGGCTGAAGTTTGGAATAATTAGGTTTGATGCTCACAACATGGTGAACGAACTGCGCAGGAAGCTGTGTCAGAAGAGTTGCCATTCGCCATGCCAATTTCTCCGCCTGGAATGTTTTTGTTTTTCCCAGTTATGCACCGGAGTGTCGGAAACGCACACGCTGTGCTCAGCACAGGATATGACCCTTATTTTACCCCAGACAACAGTGTTATTTACCTACCATGGCGAAGACATGACATGTTTGATTTAATGTGTGATTTTCATTTTACAGATGGACCGTAAGGCCCTGCACTGGGCAGCTGGAGCTGGCAGTGAACAGGCACTGCGTCTGCTGTTAGACCACGACATGGATGTGGACGATATGGACAGCGTACGTGTCTGAACGCTGACAAACTGTAACGGGGAACAAATTCGGTTGCGTTTTAGGCTGAATATTTGATTAATTTCCATGTTTGTTTACTGTATGAGCACAGATAAGAGACACTTCAATCTTTAATGGGCTGCTGTTCATTGACCATGTGGCCTTGTAAATTACTGGAGGCTATAAGCTTGTTACACCAACAAAGAGTGGACCTGAAAGGCAAGGCAAAACATTTTTAGATGATTGAGTAGTTGGCTGAGTGATAGGGATTTTTTTTAAAATTAAAAGACATTTAAATTTTAGATTAAAATGTATGTGCAATGTTAAGTGAAAGTGTTTACTGTACTGTAACTGGTCATGTGTTTTTTTTTTTTTTTTTTTTTTAAATACACATAAATAGTCATGCAAGGTCAAAATTATTTTTTTTATAGTAAAAATTGCCCTATGAGGTCATAAATGCTGAGTACAGAATAATTAAAGAATAATTGTAAAATAATCTAAAAAAAAATGCTGTTTCTAATAAAAATAAATTTAGATAAGTTACAGCGTCACATCAACTGGCCAGTTACAGGATTTTAAATTAAATTAAATTAAATTGAAAAATTTATTTTTGGGGAAATGACTCTAAAATTAAAAAAAAAAATCTTAATTTTTTTTTTTTTTTTTTTTTTTTTTTTTACAAAAAAAAACACCAAACAATTTTTTTTCTTTAAATTTGTAGACACAAGCTTACAAAGAGTGGCCATGAAATGCAAGGGATAATTAAGAAGTTGACTAATATTTAAAAAAAAAACATAATTAAGAGATTAAAATTAATGTAAAGTATAAATGAAAGTGTATATTTTTATATTTTACTCAACATTTTTAAATCACCTTTTTGTTCTTGCAGTTCACATTAATAGACTGGAGTGGAGAGACATTCATTTTTAAAGTACAAATTTTCCATGCAGTCTCTAAAGTGATATGAGATCATAATTAATGCATGCCGTTTTATTTTATAAGCTTTTACAGAAAATTAAAATATTATGAAAAAAGGGGAACGTTATCAAATAATTAAAGGTGCAGTGAGCAATTTCTGAAAAACGCTGTTGAAAGTGGATCAGACCGAGCACCACAACACACTTGTAGCCAATCAGCGGTAAAGGGTGTGTCCACTCGTGATAGGGGAGGAGAGAGAGTGTGCCAATCAGCAGTAGGGGAGAGAGAGTGTGCCAATCAGCAGTAGGCGGTGTGTCCACTCATGATGGGGGAGGGGAGAGTGAGCCAATCAGCAGTAGGGGGTGTGTTCACTCATGATGGGGGAGGGGAGAGTGAGCCAATCAGCAGTAGGGGGCATGTCCACTCATGATGGGGGAGGGGAGACAGTGTGCCAATCAGCAGTAGGGGGTGTGTCCACTCATGATGGGGGAGGAGAGTGTGCCAATCAGCAGTAGGGGGTGTGTCCACTCATGATGGGGGAGGGGAGACAGTGTGCCAATCAGCAGTAGGGGGTGTGTCCACTCATGATGGGGAAGGGAGACAGTGTGCCAATCAGCAGTAGGGGGCGTGTCCAATCATGATGGGGGAGGGGATACAGTGTGCCACTCAGCAGTAGGGGGTGTGTCCACTCATGATGGGGGAGGGGAGACAGCTGCCAATCAGCAGTAGGGGGTGTGTCCACTCATGATGGGGAAGGGAGACAGTGTGCCAATCAGCAGTAGGGGGTGTGTCCACTCAGGATGGGGGAGGGGAGAGTGTGCCAATCAACAGTAGGGGGTGTGTCCACTCATAATGGGGGAGGAGAGAGAGTGTGCCAATCAGCAGTAGGGGGTGTGTCCACTCATAATGTGGGAGGAGAGAGAGTGTAAGATTGTAGATTGTAGAAAGAGAGATGGCTGAGAGACAATGCTTGCGTAGTGTATGTTCATCTTTTTGTTCTTCCTTGTTGTTCATTCATCATTTTTGTGGGGCGGAGCAATGTGTGTTTGTTTGGGTGATTTCAAATATCAACAGTGTTTCTTAGAAATCACTCACTGCACCTTTAAGGAAGAGTAAATTTAGGCTAGTGTTATTTTAACTTGTTCCTTTTTTAGTTTTTGTTAATGAATTCGATTTTACTTTTATGTTTACTGCTTTTTTCCATTTTAAATTTAAAGTTTTAGTAATTTTGTTATTTTTTCCCATATCAATTATTTTAAATATGTCTCTATTGTTTTTTATTAACTTTGTTTATTTAATTTATTTTAGTATTTCAATGTAAACTAAACAAATTTTTTTTATTTCAGTTAATATTATTTTATTTCAAGGAATGGACGTGTTTGTAGTGGTTTTACTTTTAAGTAACGATAATAATAACCCTGCTTTAGGCTCATTTTGAAAGTCATGTGACTGTGTAGACATTTCTTGTTTTTCAGTTCGGTATGAACGCCCTGCTCCTGGCGGCGTGGTTTGGTCACCTGTCAATCCTAAAGATCCTTGTCTCAACTGGGGCGAAGCTCACCTCTGAAAACAAAGTAAGACTCTTGGTAAAAATCCTTGACAAGTTTCAGATATCTCATCTGAAGACAGTGGTTGCATCTCACTCGATGTGCTCTGCTCACTCACGGTTGTCTGTGCTCTTGATGAGTAACGCTGTGAAGCCTTTAAAGGCCTTTAAAGACCTCTAACCAATACAAATGAGATTGCACCGTGCACTGGCCTAGATACAGACTTCAACACTAATTTCAATGCATCGCAGTGACTGAACTGTCTCGTTTCTTTTGTCTTCAGAATGGCTTGAATCTTTTGCACTGTGCTGCTCAGAGGGGCCACATATGTATTCTGGAGTATATCATGGAAGATCTGGAAAACGTACAGCTTAATAAAGTCGACAAGGTGAAAATCTCGCTTTTTTCTCATGATCTTGAAATGTTATGTCTTTTGTACAGAGAACTGTGACACACAAACCCTCCTCCACTCACTCACCCGTTTCATTTGCTCCAGGTGAATATTGTTGTTGTTACAGAGCTTGAATTTCGGCACGTATTACGCTTAATTGTTACTCATTCCTGTAGATTTTGTGCTTATATCAAACGTGCACCACATAAAGCATTATTTTCGCTGGGTAAACAGTCATGAACAATCCTTTATGGGATTATTATGTAGACTTACTGTTTACATCAAATTCAAGCTATAATAGACTAATCGTTGCTGGTTTTATCAGTTCAGTCTGTGACTTGCAACATAAATGTCTGCGTTTTCGCTTCAAATGGCCTTTTTCGCTAGACAATAAAAAAAAAAAAAAAAATCATTTTATTTCATTCCGATTCCAAAACAAAAACAAAGGCTTTTTTTTTTTTTTCTGCTGTTTTTTTTTACCCATGGTCCTACTACCACTTTTTTCTGCCACCACTATGCGCACAAAGCTGCAAGTGACGTAACTGTGACGTGTGCTCCAAATTGGTCTGTGATTTTGCCGTTCCACAGCGCCACTTACTGAAAGAGAGTGTATTTACATATTCATTCATTCATTCATTCATTCATTAAGTAATCATTGTCCCAATGTGTAGTGAGCAAGCGGCCTTACCAGTGCCTGGATTTGTGTACACAAAACTGATTCACGAGCTGATTGAGACGCACACACAGTTTGAAAATGGTGTATCTTCGATGATAAATAATTTGACAAGAAGCTAACATAACATTTTTGTCTATGGTATTTTTATTCACAGTGTTGCCAAGTCTGCGGTTTTCCCGCGGAATGGGGTTTACTGTATCACCGTTGCCCTGGGTTGTTTTTATATCCGCGGATTGAAGCGACTCCCAATAACATGATGTTTTGCCAATGGAATGCGAATTTTACCAGGGGAACCCCCGTCAAAAATGCGGATTTTACCCTGCGGAATGCGATTTTTACTGGGAGATCACCCGTGAAATGCTATTGGGCTAGTTTTAAGTAGAAATTTGGCGGGTTTTTGTTATGAAAACCTGGCAACCCTGCGTGTTCATGACGTGGGACTAAATACCCACATAGCAAAACTGGTTTGGCCCAGTGATGGGCCACACAACCCACTTTCACTTGGCCCAAATACAGCAGTGAATTACGGTACATGACTGGACCAGTTCTGGTTGCCAGAACTCGGGCCACATATGGCCCATGGCATAGCCATATCTCAGCCAAATGTATGACTATAGCTGGCCCTATTCTGGTACTATTCCGGACCAAACAATTGGTTCCACATGTCAGCCTCAACAAAACCTTGATCTAGCCACTTAAAAGTGAAAGTGAAAGTCATGACGACTTTCATCATCGGAGCAATTAGGGGTTAGGTGTCTTGCTCAAGGGCACTTTAGTCATGGTATTGAAGGTGGCGAGAGTGCCGTTTATTCACAATCCCCACCGGCATGGGAATCGAACCAGCAACCTTCATGTTACAAGCCCAACTCCCTCACCATTACGCCACGACTACCATTTATACACAATGAAAATGAAAAATGCCTGAACAAAAAATATTTATTGTTTCACATTTAAACAAAACAACAAACAAACAAACAAAAACAAGGCTTGCATGTCAATGCCACTGTGTACACAACTCTTCAACATCCAAACAAGTCCGTTAACCTGTTGTACTCTCCTGAAGCTCCTTTCTCTTCATCCTCTCTCTCCTGCCACCATCCCTATCCGGGGCCTGGCTTGCTTCCTTCTAACGCTAACTATTATATATATATAGATAGTGTTAGTGTGTATATATATATATATATATGTGTGTGTGTGTGTGTGTGTGTGTGTGTGTGTGTAATATTTAGTCTTAGTACATATTGTGCTTTTGTTGGTTTGCTTACGGTTTGTTGTCCTCTATTGTAAATCTCTGGATAAAAGATTTTGCTGGATGATTAAATGCAGCCTAAATGTAATGTAAATTTAAAGTTTATGGTGTTCCATAATTAATGATGAAACTTTATTGATAGAGAGCAATAAACCCATGTTGCAAACAGGAATAGGGGAAACAGCTGTGTGTATGAAAATATTATCAGTTATGAAATATCTGTGGGAACAGACTGGCCACACATATGTGGCCCACAGTTCTATATTTTACATGTGGGCCAAATAATACACTTAACAACTGGCCCATATCTTGTTTGCCGTCTTAAAGACGGTTCCATCTCCACCATAACCGGGCCATGTTCGGTTCACATGCCTTATGCCAGTGCCGACTGAATGCCAAATCAGGGCCAGAAGTCTTTGCTCCCTGGGTATCCTCAACAACTGACTGCAAATTGGCATTCAGATCTACCGCCGTTTTGTTATCAACACCCAACTTCCTACAATCCAATCAATTCCCACAAGAATAATCACATTTTTTCTCATTCCACAAGTAGTTTCTTTCTGTTATACGTCATAATCGGGGAGAAAAGTCTATTGTGACTTCTGTTTCATGCCGACTTTAAGGTGCTTTTACACCAAGGAAAGCTTTGAAAGAGCATTTGACTGATGTGAGTGTGGAAGGAGGTGTTCAGTTTCTCATATTTTGATCACATGACAATTTGATTAGTTTTTCTTCTGACATACTATATTTGCAAACCCCTTAAAACAAAGATTTGCACCATTCTCTGATCTATGTAATAAGACTAAAAGTCTTTTGAGGCTCAGCTTTATGTATCCTGAAAGTAGAAGCAAGCTGTTTTTTTTTTTATCTGAGAGTGATAACAACTGTGATGACTACACAAGGTTCATGCAAATATCAGTTAAATGTTTTCAAGGAATGACTTTGAGGGAGGAATTGACTCAAGGAAGAGGTGTGTTGACTTAAAAAGCAGATAGTAAACAGCAGCTGTCAAGCATAAAAAGACACATAGACACAAAAGATCTTTCCTGTCTAATGTAATTCATGTCCATTAATGTGTGCATTAGGTATCGTTTGTTTGTTGGGATTGCTAAAATCAATCAGTAATATCAATGATTTGCTAATATTATTTTCCTCTGTCTCCTTGGCCTTTGGTACAGAAAAGTCAGAGGTGAAGAAATTCAAAGTCGATATGGATTGGGTTTATTATGAACGTGAACAGGGTCAATTGTGATGTCATGTTCGAATGTTTCCAGTTGCAATGAATTATGATCGTTTACATGCAAATTAAGTCAAATCATTAATACAGATACAACATTCTGGAGAAGTTTCATTGTGCTTTCTGTCATAACATTTTTATGTCCCATTTAAAATGCAATGTTAACAGCTGTAAAACGTTTATGGAATGTAGTACATGATGTCCTTGCTAAAGTGTCTCCATCTGTTGTGTCAGTCAGGTAAGACGGCGTTTCATTTAGCCGCAGAGCACGGACACCTGGAGGTGGTGGAGTTTCTCATCGGTATGGGCTGTGCTCATGATCTCAAGGACAAGGTGAGGGACAGCAAGAGTCACAGATGCCCCTCAGTGTGTGCTAATTAGATTTTCTCTACTACTAACTCAGCGAAAAAGTCCCTTTTTCAGGTTACTATAATTTTTTAAAGCATTTAAACAATGTTTTTCATGCTTGTTCAATGCATCTGTTACAGTGTAACTTCACCGACTTTGTATTGATACAGTGTCGGTAGTATAACAATGTTTGCTCTTTCTCTGTGTTAATGAGGAAGAGAACGTCACGTTTACGTCAGTAAACGTCTGCCTGATGATGAAAAACACGTCATTTGGTGGACTTTTGACAGCTTCAGGGCTTTTGCGAAGAGTACGGATAGTACTTGTACATTTTTGTATCCCCGCCCATGGGAATTTGCATCAACGGAGGGTTATTAAAGGGATAGCTCAACCAAAAATGAAAATTGTGTCATGATTTACTCACCCTCAAGTTGTTCCAAACTTCTGTTGAACACAAAAGAAGATATTTTGAAGAATTTCGGTAACCAAACAGTTGATTGGACCCCATTGACTTCCATAGTATAGAAAAAAAGTGCTATAGAAGTCAATGGGGTCCATCGACAGTTTGCTTGAGGGAAGAATTTTCATTTTTGGGTGAACTATCCCTGTAACAAGAGTTTTTTTAAGACTAGGTTTAGGTTTGTATCGTATTTTGTCTACTCTTTAAACAGCTTTATGGTAAAAATGGAACACTATGGCTCTGTTTGGCCTAAAAATGTGTTCGTGGTCACCAAGTTTGAAATGAGATGCTCTGTAGCACTGAAAGCAGCTGGTGCCACACCAGATACTGACCGCTACTTTTGATATTGAGCCCCTCTTTGTTCAGGGACAATTTATTCTATTTCTGTTCATCAAATGCCTTTGAAATATACTTTGAATATTTTTATGTTCATGCAAATATTTACATATTAAGTCATTTTCTGGAAATAAAAGCAGTCGAAAGTGAGAGGACGTTTCTTTCTTTCTTTTTCTTTTTTTGCTGAGTTTACATGCAAAATTCCAAAGTAGAGATCAAAGCGTGCCAAACTTGCTAATGTGTCCCAAGTACAAACTGTAGACTTAAAGGGATTGTTCACTCTAAAAGGACAATTATCCTTTCATCCTTTTATTTACTCACCATCAAGCCATCCTTGGTATATATATGTCTTTCTTCTTTCAGCCGAACACAATCAGAGTTAAATTAAAAAAAATCCTGACTACCTTTTTTTTTCTTTTTTTTTGAAGCCCAAAAAAGCGCATCCATCCCTCATAAAAATAATCCACACGGCTACAGGGTATTAATAAAGGCTATCTGAAGTGAAGCGATGGGTTTTTGTGAGAAAAATATCCATATTTATGACTTTATTAACTATAATAAGACACAAGTCTAGTTCCAGTGGAAAAGCGACCTCTCATGACATACTGACAAACGCGGAAGCGCAGAGGAGAGAGCGAAACAAAACACCGTCACTAATTAGAAGTCTAAGATTTTTTTTAAAGAAAAATGTGGGAGGAGCTTGAGTTTGTTTTCCAGCTCTATTTGTTTGAACCGCGAGAGGCGTCTACTCTCACCTAATCCTTACGATACTCCGACATCCTACAACATGCGCCAGAACTTGACTCTCGGACGTTCCCGCCTATAAAGTTATAAATATGGATATTTTTCTTACAAAAACATATCGCTTCGCTTCAGACAGCCTTTATTTACTGCTTGGAGCTACTTTTATGAGGGATGGATGCGTCTTTTTGGGCTTCAAACTAAATGGTACCATTCAATCCCAGTATAAAGTTGGGATATTCTTTAATATAGCTCTTGTTTTTTGTTCGTCTGAAAGAAGATAGTCATATACACCTAGGATGGCTTGAGGGTGAGTAAATCTTGGGATCATTTTCATTTTTGGGTGAATCATCATATAACATTTAACAAAGTTATGACTAACTTTAAGTGGTGATGATAAAAAGACTAATGCATTAATGATGTTCATGAACCGCAGGAGGAGAACACTGCACTGAATCTGGCAGCCAAGCAAGGCCACAGCGACGTCCTACAGAAGATCATGGAGACCGGGGAGAACATTGATGAAAGAAACATTGTAAGTCTCATGAGTGTGTCTCTTTTTGAGTTTGGTGTTGTTTATTTGCTTCACATTGTGATCTTTCAACAGGATGGCATGACGGCTTTACATTTGGCCGCTGAAGGCGGTCATTATGAGTGTATCCGACTCTTGCTGGAGGCTGGCTGCGACGTCAATGAACTTACTCAAGTGAGTACATTTTATATTATCAGCCGTCTTCATCATAATAACTCATTTAATTTTCAACTTGCTTTCAGGACAGCAAATTAAAGCACATTGTAATTGGTTTCTACTTGTAGAGCAACAGAACGGCTCTTCATCTGGTGGCCCAGCATGGCTCGGGCAGAGAGGTCCGACTGCTGGTACAGGCTGGGATCCGTCTGGATTCAGTAGACACAGTGAGTCCTAAAAAAACTTCAGTCAACATCAATGAGTATAACATTTACTGTAGAGCAAATGTTCATGATTTAACACTTTAGCATATGCACAGTGCTCACCATGCTTGAGTTTGATTCCTAAGTAATGCATGAACTGCATTAGGGTAATGCATTTTTTTTTTGTATAGGCATGAAAATGCACTATCCAAATTGAAGTGGTTGTCAATCAAGACTGCTTTGGAATACAGACATTAAGCTGGTCTTATTTTAAAGAAGACATTTGGGAGATTATTTTAGAAGTGGATTATGTAAGTGAAACAGGAAAAAAGTTATAGAAGTTTAAGTTTATGAAAATGTAAAAATATATTTTATACAAAAACATATTTTACAAACCATGTTTTACTCTAAAACTGTGAAAGTTACATTATTACACCATTAGATGGCGGCAAAGACTGTCTTCATGAGTGAGTCAGTCGCGAAGACTTTTATATTGAAAGGCACTGAAACAAGAATGTAAAAAATGAGGAGCAACTCACAAATACGCTATCATGGGAAATCCCCTTAACTGTTTAAAGGACAAAGATATACTCAGCGGACGTTTAAACTGATTTTGAGATTATGAATATAAGATTGACCTGAAGAATATCAGCTAGATGCTGGTAATACACTCGCTTAGTTGATCTCTCTCTCATGATAATCTACTATACATAATACAATAAGCGCCAATGAAGCGACTCGGCTTTCCTTCGTTACTAGTTCTAATGTGACGTTTTAGAATTAGTAATGTTGGCTTTGGCTCAACTGTTCACTTGAAATTTAAGTCTGTGGCGGAAGGAAGTACAGGCATTCCCTCACCTTTCGATCACACGGATCTTTATTAATCTGAATTACATAACATTGTATTGGCTGTCAATATCCTTCTCACCTACGGCCGAATCACAGCCGTGCTGATATAGAGCAATAACGCACGGCTACCAGTGTGATATTACTTATATATCGTATACAGCATATATATATATATATATATATATATATATATATATATATATATATATATATATATGCTATTTGCTCACAAAGCACATATTAATTTTGTGGGTGTATTTGCAAATTTATCCAATTTTACATAATTAGTGAATCAGGTGCTGATAAATAGGTATAAAATATATCAAAAGACATGCAATTTTTAACTTCAAGTTAGTACGTCATTATTCTATACGTTATTCTTTGCCAGCAACATACTTCAGCTCTCCACCTGGCAGTACTCAACAACTCCACAGAAATAGTGAAGGATCTTATCAATGCAGGATGCGACCTGGACATCTTTGACAACGTGAGTGTGGTTCATTTTACAAACAGTGATGATTTAAGTGATTTAGAAAGAGGATTTCTTAATTCATTTATCATCCATTGTTCTTTACAGCGGCTTCAGACTGCTTTGCACATAGCAGCAGAACATGGACGGCAGAACATCGCTGAGATGATCCTGATTTCTGGAGTCAACCTCAATCACCTCGACAAGGTGCAGTTTCCTGTTATCATACGTGGGTGTGGAGGATATATTTCTGATCGAACAATTAAACAAAAGATGTTTACCTCGAATGTTACAGCAGGGGAAGACGTCACTTGATGTCGCAGCACGAGCCAATCACGTGAATGTTGTCGACATGATTATCAAAGCTGATAGATTTTACAAATGGGAAAAGGTATGTTCGATGTACATTATTTGAGTCTTATTGAATTGTTTTCTATCATAATTGAAGATGGTGTGCTATTTTTGATCTTAATTTGCCCTCCAGGAAAATGTGACGAGTGACTCTGACTCTCTGGTGGGAACAAGTCTTACCTTTAAACAAGACCATCAACAGGAGACACAACATATCCGATCCGTCTTATGGAAACTTTCCAGCAAGTATCTCAAACCAGGCGAGTGGAAAACACTGGGTCGGCACTGGAAGTTCTCTGAAGCACATATTCGAGCCATAGAGCACCAGTGGACAGGTACGCATATATATATATATATATATATATATATATATATCTTATATCTATTTTTAATGCTTTTGAAAGAAGTCTCATAAAGGCTGCAATTATTTGATCAGAAATACAGAAAAAACAGTAATATTATGGAATATTATTACAATTTAAAATAATGGTTTTCAATTTAAATATACATTTAAATGTAATTTATTCTTGTGATGTAAAGCTCAATTATCATTACTCCAGTCTTCAGTGTCACATGATCCTTCAGAAACTGTTTAATATTTTTATAACCTGTGAAACTTTTTTCAGGATTCTTTGATGAATAAAAGGTTTTAAAAAAGAACAGCATTTATTTAAAATAGAAATCTTTTGTAACAACATACTCTACTGTTCAAAAGTTTGGGGTCTGTAATTTCTTTCTTTCTTTTCTTGAAAGAATTTAATACTTTTGTTCAGCAAGGATGTGTTAAATTGATAAAAAGTGATAGTAAAGGCTTAAAGTGTTAGAAAAGATTTCTATTTTGAGTAAATGCTGTTCTTTTTAGCTTTTATTCATCAATGAATCTTTAAAAAAAAAGTATCGCAGGTTCCAAAACAACAAGCTTCCAACTGTTTCCAACATTCATAATATATCGTCATATCAGAATGATTTCTGAAGGATCATGTGACTCTGAAGACTGGAGTAATGATGCTGAAAATTCAGCTTTGATCACAGGAATAAAATATATTTTTAACATATATTATAATAGAAAACCATTATTTTATATCGCAATAATATTTCACAATATTACTGCTTTTTTCTGTCTTTGATCATATAAATGCAACCTTTGTGAGCAGAAGAAACACACACACACACACACACATATATATATATATATATATATACAGTACTGTGCAAAAGTTTTAGGCAGGTGTGAAAAAATGCTGTAAAGTAAGAATGCTTTCAAAAATAGACATGTTAATAGTTTATATTTATCAATTAACAAAATGCAAAGTGAGTGAACAGAAGAAAAATCTACATCAAATCAATATTTGGTGTGACCACCCTTTGCCTTCAAAACAGCATCAATTCTTCTAGGTACACTTGCACACAGTTTTTGAAGGAACTCGGCAGGTAGGTTGGCCCAAACATCTTGGAGAACTAACCACAGTTCCTCTGTGGATTTAGGCAGCCTCAGTTGCTTCTCTCTCTTCATGTAATCCCAGACAGACTCGATGATGTTGAGATCAGGGCTCTGTGGGGGCCATACCATCACTTCCAGGACTCCTTGTTCTTCTTTACACTGAAGATAGTTCTTAATGACTTTCGCTGTATGTTTGGGGTCGTTGTCATGCTGCAGAATAAATTTGGGGCCAATCAGATGCCTCCCTGATGGTATTGCATGATGGATAAGTATCTGCCTGTACTTCTCAGCATTGAGGATACCATTAATTCTGACCAAATCCCCAACTCCATTTGCAGAAATGCAGCCCCAAACTTGCAAGGAACCTCCACCATGCTTCACTGTTGCCTGCAGACACTCATTCGTGTACCGCTCTCCAGCCCTTCGGCGAACAAACTGCCTTCTGCTACAGCCAAATATTTCAAATTTTGACTCATCAGTCCAGAGCACCTGCTGCCATTTTTCTGCACCCCAGTTCCTGTGTTTTCGTGCATAGTTGAGTCGCTTGGCCTTGTTTCCACGTCGGAGGTATGGCTTTTTGGCCGCAAGTCTTCCATGAAGGCCACTTCTGACCAGACTTCTCCGGACAGTAGATGGGTGTACCAGGGTCCCACTGTTTTCTGCCAATTGTGAGCTAATGGCACTGCTCGACATCTTCCGATTGCGAAGGGAAGTAAGCATGATGTGTCTTTCATCTGCTGCAGTAAGTTTCCTTGGCCGACCACTGCGTCTACGGTCCTCAACGTTGCCTGTTTCTTTGTGCTTCTTCAAAAGAGCTTGGACAGCACATCTGGAAACCCCTGTCTGCCTTGAAATTTCTGCCTGGGAGAGACCTTGCTGATGCAGTATAACTACCTTGTGTCTTGTTGCTGTGCTCAGTCTTGCCATGGTGTATGACTTTTGACAGTAAACTGTCTTCAGCAACCTCACCTTGTTAGCTGAGTTTGGCTGTTCCTCACCCAGTTTTATTCCTCCTACACAGCTGTTTCTGTTTCAGTTAATGATTGTGTTTCAACCTACATATTGAATTGATGATCATTAGCACCTGTTTGGTATAATTGTTTAATCATACACCTAACTATATGCCTACAAAATCCCTGACTTTGTGCAAGTGTACCTTGAAGAATTGATGCTGTTTTGAAGGTAAAGGGTGGTCACACCAAATATGGATTTGATGTAGATTTTTCTTCTGTTCACTCACTTTGCATTTTGTTAATTGATAAATATAATCTATTACCAAGTTTCTTTTTGAAAGCATTCTTACTTTACAGCATTTTTTCACACCTGCCTAAAACTTTTGCACAGTACTGTATATATATATATACACACATACTTTTGATCTTTATAATCATCAGAGTATCCTGAAAAAAGTATATATATATATAATATTATATATATAAATTTATATATATATATATATATATATATATATTTATAAATATATATATCATATAATATATATATAAATTTATATAGTATATATATATATATATATATATAAATTTCAAGCAGCACGACATTAATAACAAGAGAATCAAGTCAGCAATTTACAATGTTTTCTGAAGGATCATGTGACACTGAAGATGGAGTAAATAATAAATGAAATAAATGCATAATAGACGAGTTTCAAAATCGGATCGAACCCAAACTTTAAAATGCTCTTATTTAGTACAAAAAATATAATTCAAGTTAAGAAATTCAGAAATGTCACAGCATAATGGGATTGAAAAGAAAGTGACAATCAGAGACAAATCGTGCATATTCTCAAACCATACGTAAGGTTTCCTGAAAATGCCAAATATCTAAGTTTGAAAATATGCACAAAAACTCAAAATGTCTCTACATATATGAGGTCTGGAATCTTAAATAGACATCCACTACTACTCAGGCTAAATGATTAGAGCTTACAGAAATAGATTACAGAAACTAATCTACACTAGCCTTTAATTTGCACCATTTAACCAGATGTAGTGCATTGCTCTAGGATCGTAGGTCAGCCCCAGGATGTGATAGATATCTGCCATAGTGGTGACAAGCTCTGAATTTTGAAAGGTACAAAGAGCTACAAGGAGCACGGGCACAGAATGCTGCTCATCTGGCTGCACGGAGTGATCACGGCTGGAGAAAACCCCGTCAAGGGCTTGTACGAAGGTCTGATGGGAATCTCAAGGATCGATCTGGCAGGTGAGTTCATCATTATAGCTCATGTGTATGAGGTCTGTTCCTAAACTCATCTAGACAGAATTTTAATGCATCATATGTGCATCTCAGTCAGACTCAATTTGACGAGGAATTGGAATTAGGAGGAATTGCATGTCTTTTTTTTGGAAAATTCAGTACATTTATTAGTCAGTCCCTCCAGAAAAACGCGATTATGCGATCGCTTGATTTCATGCATAATCAGCCAAAGTCTGCATATTTATGCGGCGGTCGCATTTTTTCAAATACGCCGCACTTTCGCCGCATAAATTGCCGATTTCAGCAAGAAAAATATGCGGGGCTAGCATGATTTCATAATCCCTGTATTTTCGTTGCAAAAAAGTCTCATATATCTTAGCAGAAAGTTGAAAAATGTTGCGTTTACTTCACACAAGTAAAGCGCCATTATTTTCCCCCTATTGCCATGGGAACCTTATGAAGTGACGTAATGACGCGACGTGAACGTCATCTGTAAACCCTGCGGTGAAACCGTGATGAAGCACGCCAATAATTCTCATTTGCCAACAAAAATAAGCTCAAAAGACCGCGCGAAGCAGTTTCCCGCTCTTTTACATGATAGTGGGGGCAAATTATTATATAGTATAATATAGCTACAGAACTTATTTGACTCTATGTTTTGTCATTTTGAGCGATGTGTTGATTAAGGTCTGAAATAAAACAGAATGAGAACTTCAATATTCTGTGATTTAGTAAGCCTATCTAGTGAGAACAGGGTGTTGGGGGGAAATCACCTTTTTTTTCCTCTTTTGCATCAAAAACCGCAGTTTTTGCAAGTTCCCGCAATTTCATCGCATAAAATTGCAAAAATATCCTGCATATTCCATCACATTTTTTAAGAAAACGTGCCGCATAATCAAGGATTTTTGCCCGCAACAATCACAAAAAAATCCCGCGTTTTTCTGGAGGGAATTAGGTTTCCACTAGATCTGCTAAATCTGCCCCACTTGTAGCTTATTTTGGAACTGACAACTTAGACAGGAAAATAAAGACATGTAAGGGATGTTTTACACAGCATTTCTAATAGGATTATAGCTTTAGAAGATTGTAGGCAGCGAGGAAACTCTAGGTTTTGCAGCTATTGAATACTGAATATTGAATTGAAATGTTTCAGTGCAATTCTACATTTAAGTACCGAGTAATAATGATGAACTACATATAGGGTGAGGCTGTGGTTTAGGTTAGTTGCATGCAATTAAACTATAGTAACTACTAGTGCTGCAACGACGTGTCGACGTCATCGATTACGTCGACTACGAAAATACGTCGACGTGCGTGAAATGCGTCGACGCGTCGCACTGTTCACATTCATCTGGCGTAACGGCGGCTTCTGCTCCTGGGAACGGAGAAAGTTCCATTCTATCACAAAAACCCAGACCACGATGATCAAAAGTATGGGAATACTTTAAACAGAGGGCGAATAAAATGGTCCTTTGTTCTCTTTGCAGAACCGAAATGGCGTACCACCGATTGAATTGGATCTCTGCCAAATTTTTGCGCACACAAGATCATATTTTGAGCGCGCGTGAACTAAGTTTAGGAAAAAATCTTCGTCTCGCAAATAAGAAAATATTTCGAGCGAACGAAAATCAGTTTTGCATTTCAAAGAAGTTTATTTGGATGTGCGCGGCCGTTCTCTTTCGCACGTGCGAGGTTTGAGTTGCTCGCGCTCCTGATTCCCGCTCGCCTGCTCAACACAAACCAGCGTTACAATGTGCCAAAATTCCAGCCAATCAGAATTTAGCAGCCTCATCTCTCTTGGCAACCAATCACAAGACGAAACAGATCACTAGATTAATAAAAAAAAGTACCGTATTTTCCGGACTATTTTTTCCCAAGCTTTGAACCTTGCGGCTTAAACAAAGACGCGGCTTATATATGGATTTTTCCCGCTCATGACGAAGACAGGGAGAAATGCATATGATGCATATCGCGTCTTTTGCGCGCGCATATTCATTATTTCCTATGACGCAAAAGACGCGAACTTAGTTGTCTTTTTGCGCCGAGTCAATTCCTCACGCTGCTGTTTCCAGCGTCTTCTCATCGACTCATGAAGACCAAGCTCCCGTGCAGCAGCTCTATTTCCTTTTCCAACAGCCAGATCAACTCGAGAGCAGCATCATATGCATTTCTCCGCGTCTTCGTCATGATGAGGGTGACAAAATGACTACCGTAATCAGAATGATGGGAAGTTTGAGCGCGCTCGATTTAATCTAAACGGTGAACATGCCGCCAAAAAACTGACTGAGTCCAACTGAAAGCCAAAACAATCGCCACCGCGATGAAGTTTGAGGATTTTAGAGTTTAATTAAAGCTTGTGTAAAGTTCATTTGTTTCAATGTACCTGTAGACACCTGCGGTTTATAGACGTGTGCGGCTTATTTATGTTCAAAATAATATTTTTTTTATCAAATTCAGTGGGTGCGGCTTATATTCAGGTGCGCTCAATAGTCCGGAAATTACAGTAATAAAAATAATCAGTAGAGTGGTCGACTAATCGAAATAATAATCGTTAGATTAGTCGACAGAAAAAATAATCGTTAGTTGCAGCTCTAGTAACTGCATGTGTGTAACAGAGACACTGTAAATTAAAGTGCTACTGTATTTTTAAAAGTTTCACTGACTTTCATACCATTCTTTTCTTCCTAAAAGAAAGCATGCGACAGCAGGCAAACACGGATCGGTCTTCTGCGAAACAATGCTCTGCGATGTGATTCATCGAACAGCTGGAGACAAACCCAGAGGACTGAAGAAGCACAAATACTCGCTAAAATGCAACCTCAGAAGAAAACATTGCCACCGACTTTCGTTTCCGTGGAACCGAACTGCGAAAGATACAGATAATGTTTTATGTTTCCTTTTCTTTGTCGAGAAACTCACAAAGCAACAACATGTAAATGTTTTGGTCATGCTGGAAGAATCTGTTTTTATGAATTTCAGATTCATTCTGCATGTCTTTCTGTCCTTATTTATTTGTACATAGAGTTGAAGTCAAGAATAGAAGCAAATCTAATGCTAACTCAGATGCATATTTTATGTGCGTTTAAATGTGTCTAATGTGCAGAACTGTTTGAGTCCCTCCTGACTGATCACCCTGTTGATTATGGGATTCGGCAGACTGAAAAGCTTCACTTTTTGCAAATGTTGCTCAGTGATTGTGGGACAAAAAAGCAGAAGCCACTGCAGTATTTAATGCAAATTACGGCTTGATTTTACAATAATGATTTTAATGATTCTCATTTTGATATCCATTCACGAAGCTGAATTTGTTGCGCGCCTCCCATCCAATAAATTGGAATAAGCTTTGTGTTTTGTTACTTGCATCTCAGCTTTCAAGTTATGTCTATTTTATTATAAAAAATGTGGCGAGACCGATTGCTGTAGCCGTCTCAGTTCAAACGAGAAAGGTACTAGAGCTGCGTGATTTAATCGTAAAAAGACCGCGATCACGATTCAAGCACCCACGTGATCTTATTTTATTAATGACGACGATTCGTCCGCGTCTTAAAACCTTTAAAAAAATCACACCGGAACATTGAAATATGTGTTTGTGCTGCCAGAGCCGGAGAGAGCAGTTTTGATCCACACGTTATTATTACTGTGTTACAAATATTCAGATTATCACCGAAGTACTGAGATATCAGTTTTCAGTTAGTATATAAACACTGATGTCTACGATAGCGCAAAGTTGCATCAATTACATCTTATTCCACTAGGTGGCGACATGTGACTTAAATTAGTCATTGAATCATTCATTCAACGGTTTCATTCAAAAACACTGATTCATCCAGAAATGAAACAAGCATTTATTAATGAGTCATTCAATTCATTCAAACCATTTTTTAAATAATTCATGCAAATGTTTTCTAGCAATTAGAGTCCAGCAATTTATATTTTGTCAGAAGCTCTAGTAAATTACATGTTGTTTTATTTGGTTGTATTCAGAATCGTGTGAGAATCTCAATTTGAATCCAGAAAAAAATCATGATTCTCATCTGATCCAGAATTGTGCAGCTCTAGAAGGTACGTTGAAAGATTCAATTCAACTTACTGAAATGTATGTTGCATTGTAATCGCTCAGTGTTTCAATGTCAATAAACAGTATGTCAAGTAACGTTACATTTGCACAAATCAGTCAGAAAAACTGGCAGGCTACTGTACATATATATATATATATATATATATACAGTGTTGGGGAGTAACGAAATACAAGTAACTTAGTTACGTATTTAAAATACAAAATGTGAGTGACTGTATTTCATTAGTTACATTTTAAATGGGTGGTAATCAGATTACAGTTACATCTGAAAAGTGTTTTAGATTACCAAAGTGATTACTTTGAGTTTTAATGTCATTTAAACAGCGATTGGTGATTCTCTGACTCTGACCGTCTGAAAAAGACGAGTTCAGTTTCATGTTTTCCACTGTTTTCATGTTTTGTGAGTCATTTTATAATTCACTCGTCAGTGCAACTTTTTCCTCACAATTTGTTTTTTCCCTCATAATTGAGTTTGTATTTCACAATTCTGACTTCTTTTTCTCAGAACTGCGAGATTTAAACTCACAATTGCAAGTTATAAAGTCAGAATTGGGAGATATGAACTTGCAATACTGACTTTTTTTCTTGCAATAGTGAATTTAAAGTCATAATTCTGATTTTTCGAATTATTGTAAGTTTGTATCTCATATTTTTGACTTTTCTCAATATTGTGAGTTTATATCTCATAATTCTGACTTTTCTCAATATCGTGAGTTTATATCTAATAATTCTGACTTTTCTCAATATCGCGAGTTAAATCTCATAATTCTGACTCAGAATTGTGAGATAAAAACTTGCAATGACCTTTTTTGTGTTTGTTTCACACTTATTAGTATTCCAAAGTATTCTAAAGTATTTAGATTAAGTTACTAAACTTGAGTAATGTAACGGAATACATTACAAATGACTTTTAAAAGAATGTATTTTGTAATCTGCAGTGAAATATGTTTTAAAAGTAACCTACCCAGCCCTGTATATACATATATATATATATATATATATATAATATCCAAAGCGATATCGAATTATGGAAAATGAATAGAATCTTAAGAGCGCGAATCGGAATCAAAATAGAATCGAATCTTGAAATTTGTGTCAATACCCAGCCCTAATGCAAATGTATTTATTAATTAAAACATTCTCGATTTGTTCAGCCTGCCTAAGCAAGAGACATGTTGGTTGTGATTTTTAACGAGCCTGCAAAATTGCAAGACATGATCCTATGGGATGATTTTAGTGTCAAAATGATCAATGAATGCACGCACATTTGACCCTTCGCCAGCAGTTTGATTGACAGGCGATCTGACCAATCATAACCCTGACTGCCATTTTATTGGACAAAGCAGTCAAGGGAGTTAGTAGATTAACGTCGGTGAACTTGATAAATTGTGTGTCCTCACGTCTCTTGAAACAACATTCCTTCTGATGTTCATTCATGTTTATTCGATGCTATAAATGAACTAGTATGAAGAGATGATCGAGGAGCTACAGCGACACATTAAACACACACTAGACGCTATTTATTGTTTAAACTTCTTAAAAAAATGACAGTATTTTAAATATGAAACTGTTTCATACGTTGTCAGTGTCCTCTTTACTCCAGGTTGTATTTTTCACTACGTGAGAACATGATGTGTGGCGTGAGAGCGCATGATTTGTCGGACATAGCAACAGTAACTAAAGGGGGCGGGACTTTGCGGACGGTCAATTATCCACGAATTTGATAAATGTTGCAGATGTTTAACTATCCACAAACAAATGCCTTTTAACTTGTGTGTGCAAAATTCAGAAAAGAAAGTGTCCAAATCCAAATGAATCAAATTAGATAAACTCAAACTCCACAAATGCATTATAAAATGATAATAGCCTACAATAATACAAAACAAAACATTTTAATTCACAAAAATGCCTGCACATAAAACACATCTGCCACATTTATCAAGCTCATGGATAATTGTGCTTGCATTTGTTAATCATTTTGATACTAAAGTCATCCCATAATAATCTTACTACTCATTTTAAAGTATTGTCTGAGTCACAGTATGCAGCATGACTGGCGTTTTTGTTGTTGTTGTTGTTAATACATTTTAATTGTAGATTGCATTTGTTGTAGCTGCTGTATAATGGCTTTTGTAAGTGTTTCAGTTGAGTGTGACTGAACAGGAAATTCAGTGCTGATCTGAAGCAGAACTTGTTAAAAGTTAATATTGACATATGAAAATGTTTTTGAGGGAAGCTGCAAATTTGCAGACACCTGTGGCTCTCGGATTTACAAACGCCATTATACACAAACCCACATTGCAGGTGTTTAAGGTCGAAAAGATCGTGTTTACGAGTTGAATGAACAATGTGGGAAATACTGGATTTTCTTTAATGATGCCTTCACGTGTTGTCGGAATTATCATAGATACTCAAGAGTTGGTTGAACCTCCTTATTGAAACAGGCCCCAGGTTTATTCTTGCCTATTGTAACGCAGTTCTTAAGTACGGGAAGAAGGAGGCAGGAACCGGCGATCATTCAACGTAATTTTAATCAAATAAATAAACAAACAAACAATAAAACGAAAGTAAAATGGCCCACACAAACATAATAAAACAACATAAAGTCCAGGTCTGGTCCTCTCTCGTCTCGTCGCTCCTCTTTTATGCTTCCGGAGCTCCTCCGTGAGAGACACGAGACCGGTGTAGCGCGCAGCTGACGCTCATTATCTCTCGCGCCGTTCCCTCACGGCCCTCGCCCGCCCTGCTCGTCACACCTATTTATTGAGAAAATCTTATTAAAATCAAAATGATATGTCGTGTCCCATGCACTGACAGCCATATAAACGTTCACCGTGCTTAATTTCGGTCAAATGCAGGAAGTTTGTCCTGCGTTTAAAACATACAGTACGCTTCAAATGATTACTCATATATGTAAATATGCACTACATTAATGACAAGACGAACTGCTGTGACAGGTGATTTATTCGTTTTTTCCCCCACAACAGGACAAACTTCCTGCATTTGACCGAAATTAAGCACTGTGAATGTTTATATGGCTGTCAGTGCATGGGACACGACATATAATTTTGATTTTAAGAAGATTTTCTCAATAAATAGGCAAGAATAAACCCGGGGCCTGTTTCAATAAGGAGGTTTAATCATCTCTTGAGTTAAAACTTGAACTTGAGACTCTTGAGTTGTCTGTTTCAGAACAGCTGAATTGACC
>CM074280.1:30442744-30470244 GCA_037194245.1 Opsariichthys bidens | reverse complement strand
GAAAATTCCAAAACAATTGAGATATTACCACTGCTAACGTTATCAGTATAAGTCTACCTGTTTGCCGTCCATGTCTGGTTGAAGATCGACGTGTCGCTAAATGAGTTGCACAGGATCAGAGAGTGAACTCTGGGAGATTTGTGTGTGACTTCAGCAAATTTCTGAGCCAGGAATCCACCCAGAGAAGCGCCAAACAAGTGCACCTGCAGACAGACGGAGAACGAAAAACAGGTTGTGAAAGAGACTTGTGAGTTCCCATTTGCATGCGTAAAATAATCAATTTCCCTTACCTTGTCCAGTTGTAAGTGGTCTAAAAGCTTCCTGAATCCGTCGCAAAATTCCAGGAGATCCCAATAGACAGGATACTGAAGCTGGATACAACAATATCATGGAAGACACCAGAAAGTAAGCCGTTAATGTCAGAAGAGCAGCATGTTAGTTGCATAAATCAACCGAACAAATCAATTGTTAACAAATAAATATATCATCTCTAATAGACGTGTGAAAGATCATACCGAGATGACACGGTAGCCCCATCCGGAGAGAGCCAGCACCTGCTGGAAGAACACCTCAGCGGTGCCGCTCACGGGCGGGAGGAAGATGATGGGACATCGGATATTTTTCGGCCCAGCATCGTACAACGACCAGACTTTACTGTCATCGTCGTCCACGATTATCTGAAGAAGACACACAGGCAGGAACTCACAAAAGTGCTATATCACTATCACATGACACTGAAAAAAATACACAATATTATTATAATTTACATTCTTTTTTCTTTCATTTTAATTCTTTCTCACATGACAAATAACAATGAATTCTCTTAATTCCAATGAGAGAGAGAGATAGATAGTCAGATGATAGATAGATAGATAGATAGATAGATAGATAGATAGATAGATAGATAGATAGATAGATAGATAGTCATATGATAGATAGACAGATAGATAGATAGATAGATAGATAGATAGATAGATAGTCAGATGATAGATAGATAGATAGATAGATAGATAGATAGATAGATAGATAGAGATAGATAGATAGATAGATAGTCAGATAGATAGATAGATAGATAGATAGATAGATAGATAGATAGATAGATAGATAGATAGATAGTCAGATAGATAGTCAGATGATAGATAGATAGATAGACATGATAGATAGATAGATAGATAGATAGATAGATAGATAGATAGATAGATAGATAGATAGATAGATAGACATGATAGATAGATAGATAGATAGATAGATAGATAGATAGATAGATAGATAGATAGATAGTCAGATAGATAGTCAGATGATAGATAGATAGATAGACATGATAGATAGATAGATAGATAGATAGATAGAGATAGATAGATAGATAGATAGTCAGATAGATAGTCAGATGATAGATGGATAGATAGACATGATAGATAGATAGATAGATAGATAGATAGATAGATAGATAGATAGATAGATAGATAGATAGATATACAGCGAGATAGATAGATAGATAGAGATAGATATATAGTCAGATATATAGCCAGATGATAGATAGATATATAGTTAGATAGATAGATATACAGCGAGATAGATAGATAGATAGATAGATAGATAGATAGATAGATATACAGCGAGATAGATAGATAGATAGATAGATAGATATATAGTCAGATATATAGCCAGATGATAGATAGATATATAGTTAGATAGATAGATATACAGCGAGATAGATAGATAGATAGATAGATAGAGATAGATAGATAGATAGATATATAGTCAGATATATAGCCAGATGATAGATAGATATATAGTTAGATAGATAGATATACAGCGAGATAGATAGATAGATAGATAGATAGATAGATAGATAGATAGATAGATATACAGCGAGATAGATAGATAGTCAGGCTTACTCTTTTCAGAGGTACAGTACTTCTGAACCAGTTGTAATCAGGAGATACTCTTATCTCCTCCATTGCTGAAAAGCAAATGAAATGTCTGTATAAACAAATGCAAGTCTCAGAATAACTGGCATAACCAACTCAATGCTTGAAACTGAGATAAAAATGAGGTATTTTGTGAAATTCCATTTCATGTAAAAGATTAAAACGTCAATATTCATTGATTTTTCAAGTGTTTCGCAACGGAAAACATGTGACTACAGCACAAAACGGTCAGGGTGAGTTAATGCGACAGCTGAACGCACACACACACTTATATAAACATGATGGTATCTCTAAAATAATGGTAATCAGTGTTTAAGATGCTCAAAAACACAACAGCTGCCCCTACAAAACTATTGTTTGTGTGCGTTTCACGGCGACGGCGATCAGGAGAGCATTTCGAGCGATAGATGAGAAAATGTTACCGTGTGGATTCCTGAAATAAATCACCTTTTAATGCCTTTCATCCACAGATTTGAAAAACATTGTAGCCTTTCGCTAAATCACATGACAGCAGCTTCCGCAGCCAGCAAACGATTGACTGCTCACTATGGCAAGCCGCTTTTACATTTATTCATGGCAAGCCGCTTTTACATTTATTCATGGAAAGCCGTTTGACTTTTATTCATTTTCAGGATATGAACTTGTGATATCAACAATTACATTTTCATTAGTTAAAATGTTAATTCTTAATATCAGGAATTATATTTCCACTGGTAACAACGTTAATTCTTGATATCAAGAATTACATTTCCACTACTAAAAATGGCCACTACTCGCCATAGGCTGCCATTCAAATTGATATCAAGAATTAATTTCTTACTAGTTGAAATTCCAGTTTCACATATCAGGAATACAATTCTTACTAGTAAAAATCATCATTTTTGATACCAATAATTACATTGTTACTAGTAAAAATGCAAATATCTGATATCAAGAATTCAATTGTCACTAGTTGAAATGTCTATTCTTGATATCAACAATTGAATTGCTACTATAGTAAAAATGTTTCTGATATCTGAACATGAATCCTAATATCAATATAATTTCTGATATCTAAAACGGCTTTCTTACTAGTAACAATCACATCCATGATATCAGAAATGAACATTTTTACTAGTAGCAATTCAATTGTTGATATCAAGAATAGACATTTGCACTATAGTAACAATGTAATTGTTGATATCAGACATTTGCATTTTCACTAGTAAGAATTGTATTTCTGATATGTAAAACTGGAATTTCAACTAGTAAGAAATTAATTCTTGATATCAATTTGAATGGCAGCCTATGGCGAGATTTCACTAGTAAAAATGCAATTCTTGATATCAACAATTCTAGTTAATACTAGTGGAAATTTAGTGGGAAAACCTTGTTACTAGTGGAAATGTAATTCCTGATATCAAGAATTAACATTTTAACTAGTGAAAGTTCATATCCTGAGATTGAATAAAAGTCAAAACGGCTTGCCATAGTGGAAATGTAATTCTTGATATCAAAAATTGTCATCGTTACTAGTGGAAATGTAATTCCTGATATCAAGAATTAACATTTTAACTAGTGAAAGTTCATATCCTGAGAATGAATAAAAGTCAAACCGGCTTGCCATACTCCATCACATCAGCCTATCAGCGACTACTAACTGCGCGCATGCGCGTTGGCAAGCGCTATTAAAGGGATAGTTCACCCATATTGTTCACAATTTCAAGTTGTTAAATAAAAATCACTCATCTGTTAAATTTGTAAAAACTATGTATATCCCAAAGGTTGTTTAGCTAGTAATTGCGTTTATCTGGAAGAAACCCTGACACATGTACTTTCCAGACAGCTTATTTATTTCTGTGTGTGTTGCTGTAACAATATGTTCATTTCGCTGGCTTTGGTGATTTATTGATTCATTTGATTCGATCTTAAATTACTTCAGTAACCAAGCGATTCACTGGCCTTAATGATTCTTTGAATCTTCGCAGATTGATTCACTGACTCAAATGATTCCCTGTCAGAATGATTCCTTCAGTGACTCGATACTCATCATCAGTTGTTGACTTGTATCATAGTATTTAGTTCAGACAGCAGCGGGTGTTCAGTTCAGCTGCATGTAGCAGCTCCCAAAATAACGCATTTCCCTAGTTAATGTATGTGTTTGATTTTTATGTAGTTCACAGGTTCGTTTTAAGTCGTTTATTATTGTCGGGCCTGTGTTGAATGGCTTTCAGTGGGTTAGCTCTCAGCTAGCGCTAATCTCCTTCAAAATCAACCGATTCAAAAACCAAAACAACTCTGAAACATGTCGTGTACGTGTGCTTCGGCAGCGAGAACACTCATAAATTCTGCTCATAAAGGTAAGAAAAGTCTTATTTTGAGAAATATTGGTGTTTATTTAGTAGCCTAGTTAGTTTGCTAGCGCTACTGTTGTGCGCTAACGACATATAAACAAACCATAATGATTCAAAAACACTTTCACCAACCTTAATGTATAAAACTAGATTTAACTGCTATATTTTATCTTTATCTAATGCTGTACATGAGCAAATTGGCTTTATAACCGTATTGTTTATTAAAATAAGTTCATTAAAACTACGAGCCATTATTGATTTATTTTGGCTGCTAGTTTGGCGTGTTCAAGATCCATAATATGAAAAGTTTAATGGCTTTATTTAAGACTCCTATTGTCTGATAAACACTTTTATTGCTTGTATATTTGGTTTCTGTTCCAGTAAAGGGTCATTTTTGTTGCTAATGTTCTGTAGAGGCACTCCAAACAATCTGGTTTCATAACTGGCATCATGTCATTGTTATTTTTGACTGAATTCCCTCCTGAAAATCTCTTGTGATTTTTGTGACACAGGAATATCCGGCTCCAGAGTCCAGTTACTGTCACTGAGCCGTCCGGGAGCTCGGGAGGTTCGTCTGGCACGCC
This sequence comes from Opsariichthys bidens, assembly GCA_037194245.1. Lineage (NCBI taxonomy): Eukaryota > Metazoa > Chordata > Actinopteri > Cypriniformes > Xenocyprididae > Opsariichthys > Opsariichthys bidens. The sequence goes on along the minus strand of CM074280.1, from coordinate 30,465,396 downwards.
GTATCCCCGTGAGGTGCTTCTCCGAGTCGGCTGTGTATTTTGCTTCAAAAGATGGGATGAAAGATGGAGATGGCGGGAAGGTACGGTTATAGATAAACACACCCTGTTATCCGACGACAAGAATCTGAGAAGGAAATGATTTGTCGATGTAATTAAATTCATCTTCTTCCTGGAAATCTTGCTTTAATCCTCGTCTTCCTTCCTAAGAAATCTGTTGGTGAAGGAAGTGGGAAGAGAACCGGCTCTAGTAATTCTGGAAAAGGAGGAAGTCAGCTGAGGTGTCCTAAATGTGGAGATCCTTGCACACATGTAGAAACATTTGTTTGTGAGTACTTGATTTATTTTCTGTTATTATTTTAGTTTTTTTGATTTTGCTGTATTTAATATGGGATTACTCAGGATGATTACATCATTTTTTTTTATTCCTGACCTTACTTCCAAAGAGTTATGGTTTCATTTGGCCTTGTTCATGTTTAAGTAGGCCAGAGTGTTTACTGAACTAACTGTTCAGTGCTAAAAATAAATCGTGCACAAGTAGTTTTTTCATCTGCAGCTGCTTTAATTAGTAACAAGGTTTAAAAGTAGCTTAGTTAAAAGTAAAAAATTGTCATTGCATTTTTTTTTGTTTAATTGTTTTTGTTGTTATTATTATTAATAATAAATAAAAAAATATTTCGGTTTTGATTAATCGTACTGCTCTTGTTAAAAGTTAATTATTTTCAAGGCAAGCTATTATGCAAAATTCACTTTTATAAGGTGTTTGAACACAGATGTGTGTGTAAACAACAAGTCTATAATGGTAAAAGTTTTTTTTTTATAATTCCCATAAACAATCTTATTCAGATTCCCCCTACAATGACATCATTGTAGGGAGAAGCCCCGCCCACAGGCGGTGATGATCTGCCCTATTAGCATAGACACAGCCCTGATTGACATGATTTAACAGCTGGAGTTGTACAAAATCTGAGCCAAAGAGGCTTTACAAGTGTTGTGTTTTGGGATGTATCAATGAATATAAGAGTCTCCCCGCTGTCTGAGTCACTGAGGACATCGTAGTTAAATTTCAATTTCAAAGGAAAATTCGTAAAGTTTTACAAGTATGCGCTTTACAAATGAGGGAAACGTATAAGGTCGAACACCGCCTCTGACGTTTTCTGTACTTGAGATTTATTGAGAATCACATTTTTTTTGTTTGTTTCAAACAGAGATCATGATTCTGCCGCGATTTTTGAGCAGATAACTAAAGAAAAGCTTTGTGGAAGCTTGTTTTTGCCACTAAATTAAAAAAAAATTAAATTAAACTTTAATTCACAATTGTGAGTTTGCATCTCACAATGACTTTATTGCTCAGAATTGATATAAAGTCACAATTTTGACTTTTATTCTCAAAATTGCGAGTTTTTATCACACAATTCTGACTTTGTAATCCGTGATTGTGACTTTTTTCTTTTTTTCTCAGAATTGCTAGATATAAAGTCAGACATAAATAATAAAGTCGCAGTTCTGACCTTATCACACGATTTTTACTTTATAGCTTGCAATTATGTATTTTTATCACACAATTCTGACTTTATTACTCGCAATTGTGAGTTTAAATATCGCAATTCTTAGGGAAAAAAAGTCAATTACCCGTTGTATATTTTATTTTATGGCGGAAACGAGCTTCCATAATGTTAATTGCTGCAATCTATTTAAAATGTTGAATTAATTAATGAATTATTGTTAATAAATCGTTTTGAATCAATGATGTTTCATCGCTGGATGAATCCGCCTTTTTGAACAAATCTCCTGACTGAATGATTCAGTGACAAATACATTTTTTTTAAGTTATTTGTCGCCATCTAGTGGCATAAGTGCCAATACAATCGTTATTTGAAGCGCTAAGCTATTTTCAAAAGGTGATTTGCTATATTTTTAATACAGCAGACATCAGTGTTTATATTCAAACTATAAACTTTTATCCCTTCTGTGATCATTTTTAATATTTGCAACAAAACATCGATACTGAGTGTGTGTGGTTGAAAAAACTGCTTTTTTTTTTACCTACACGTGACAACCGCTGTCTCTGGATCAGCAGCAGCGCGAACGCCAAATTTGAATGTTCCCATTTGATTTTATCATGTTTAATAGACACAGGTGAATCATTGTCATTTAGGAATAAGATCATATGGATGTTTGAATCGAGATTGCAATCTTTTAACGGTTAATCGTGGCGCTCTACGTGAGATTATCCTGTTTTGTTGTTGCTGGTGTTCTTCTAATCTGTTCTACACACCAGTATGCCAGAGCATGAGCTTTTGAAGCTCCGCCCTCTTCATGAAAGTGGGCAGGGGCACCATCTCATTTGCATTTAAAGGGACACAATGTTAAGTGTTTAAAAAAAAAAAATAAGCTAAAACTTCACAAACATACTCTGGGGACTTATTTTACATCTTGTAAAAAGGGGCATAATAGGTCCCCTTTATTAAAATTACACTTAACATGTTATTTCTCTTGTGTAGCATCAACTCGCTTTGTGAAATGTGAAAAATGCCACCACTTTTTCGTGGTGCTTTCCGAAACGGACACTAAGAAGAGTTTGAGTAAAGACCCAGAATCCGCAGCAGAAGCTGTCAAGTTGGCTTTCCAGCAGAAACCCCCTCCGCCACCTAAAAAGGTACATATTCATTTGACTTGTGACTTTGACACCCTGTGACAGGGTTTTCTAGCTGGTTGTCTCCAGCTTTGTATATAATCTCTGTTTTTATTTTCCTGCAGATCTTTGCTTATCTGGATAAGTATGTTGTGGGCCAGGACCATGCCAAGAAGGTTCTGGCAGTGGCCGTTTACAACCATTATAAACGCATCTACAACAACATGCCGGCAGGCTCCAGACAGCAGCAGGTGGAGGTGGAGAAACAGGCCTCCCTCACTCCTCGAGGTTTGTACAGCAGAGCGCGCGTGTGTGTGTGTAAAACACACATTGAAGGTAGGAACAGGTGGTTTTCACTAAACGGCTCTTACGTAAGAGAATCATAGCCGTTAGGAAATTAATCTGTTAAAGGATACGAATTGTCCTCAAAAAGCCAGGTTTCACTCTGTCAGCTGAAAGCAAAATGAAGAAGTGACCCTTTGGTAAACCACAGATTTTTGTGCTTCAAAGACAGCGTCAAATTAAAAAGGAAACATTCACTTTTTTAAATGTACATTTTATGTATATGCACATCGAATCAAATCCCTAAAGCTAAATATGTGCAATAGTAATAATGATGATCGCTGCGACTCCTATTCTACATTCATTTCCTCTAAATTAACTGTTTACACATTATTTAATATGTAAACTTTACTTTTATAATGGTAAAAATTCACCCACTCCTCTTTTTTTTTTTTTTTAATCCCCTTAAACCATAAGCAGTGTCTCAGAACAAGTCGTTTGCAGATTGTGGCTTTTGTGACATCACAAATGCTTAGACCCCGCCCTGTTCAAGTAAGAAATGTAATCTTATTAAATCTACTAAAGTTATTCTGTCGAGGAATGATTTTCTGTTTCTCCTTTCATTTATTCCTGTTAACAGCATATATAGGTACTGTATGTTACACTGCTTTCACTTTAATACATAGATCAAGTATACACATGGGATTTCTTTCCCTGCTCTTTACATTCACAGACATAACCAGCTGTTTGTGAACTTTGTTTTTGAAAGTTTAAGTGCAATAAGATGCGAACGAGAACTTAGTTTGATACTCGCGTGTCTGACGGACAGCTTTCTGTGCGCGTGATAAATGCATGATAAAATTTCATGATGACGAAGAACCGCTGTGTCACGTGAGATAAAGATGATAAACCCAAACCAGATGTTTTGTTAGTTTTTTGGCAGAGTATCCGAGGCGTGAGCTGTACAGGCTCCGCCCTCTTCTGGAAAGGGGGCGGGGAGCAGCAGCTCATTTGCATTTAAAGATACATGCACGAAAACGGAACGTTTTTCCTTCCACTCAAAAATGGACACTTACAACATGCTATAACAAATAATCAGTGGGGTTTTTTGAGCTGAAACTTCACAGACACGTTCCGGGTACCTGAGACATCTTGTAAAAAAGGGTCTCTTTTAAGTTAAGTTGTCTTTTTAAGCATTTCAGTTATGAAACGTTTCAAAAAAAGGGTAATCCCTAATGATAGTTTTCCATTGTGTACCTATTTGAATGGTCTAATCTTCTCCTTCAGAAGCACATATAACATCCATTGTGTTGTGTATCCTGTCCAGTCGTATCTAATCCAACAGCAGCATTTTCTGATATCTATCATCATTTGGCATTTGTACAATTCATAAGCATTTTTGCAGGAGTTTGCTTAATTGGTCCAGCTTTCTTGTTCTGTGAGAACTGGTAGTGATTTCGTCGTAACTGTCCTCCTTTCTCTGTAGAGCTAGAGCTCAGACGGCGAGAGGACGAATACAGGTTTACAAGTAAGTGTATGTCAACATCCACAATCTTATTGTCCATACAGTATGTGCCATTTAAACATTTATTTTTCAAAACAAACCTGCTTTATTTTGTTTCAGTTTGCTTTGATTTATTTTGGGTGTTGTACAAATGCCAAAAAAAAATCATGTAGTCAGTTTTTTTCTTCATTTCCTTAACCTTTTTCATTGTTGAAGTGTTACATTTTTGCATAGTTATGTAAGTGGTCATGCATGTATCAGAAAGAAGGCTGTCATGTTTTACCAGTTTAGTGTACTAGTGACCTGATTTGACTGCTGGTTCATGTGTCGCTTTTGTCATATGCTTTCAGAGGTTCTGGTCACAGGAAATCCCTGTGGATCCTGTGATCAGAGCAGCTGTGCACACACTGCAATTTGACCTTACCAGTTGACATTGCGTGCCGCAACTAGTCTTTTCTGAAGAAGAGAGTAAACATTTCGGAGCTGTCATGATTAGTGTTATTCATGCAATGAATGTGCAAAATATTTGTATTTAAAAGAAATTAGCTTTTATTTTTAAATTTTCAGACTTAATTTCTGCACTTTTATTAGTTTGGTTTTATAATATTTCTATTTAGAAATTTTTTTTGAATTTTTATATATATAGTTAGTGTTTTTGATATGTAGCAACAATTTTTTTTTCTTCCATATGACATGATATTTACAAATTTATATCAAATCTTAAATAATACAGTCTTTTTAAGTGATTTAACAAAAATGTGAGCGCCTTTGAATGTCTTGCCCAATAGAATATTGACTTATGTAAGTGCTTTACTGTAATTTAATAAATATAAGTGAGGTGTTGAAATTATTGTGGTAATCAACATTATCAGAAGGTCAAAAACCTGTTTTGAATCTGGAACATTCCTTTTAAAGATATTATGTAAATGGGACTAATTACATTAGAAATAAGAAAATGTTCGGTAAGATGTTTTTCAGAGATGCATAATGAAGATTCCTTAAGTCCTGAATCGTTCGCACGTGTTCATATCTCGATATTTTCTCTAATGATAATTAGACGATATTTTGCTGAGTGTTGGTACCTTGGTAGTTTTTGAACTGCCATGGGTAGCTGACTCCTAAAGTTTTTGATATTCTTCAGATTTTATGCGGTGCTTAGTTTGCAGAAGTGAAAGAAATTCTTTTCCAGTAAGTTTAAACTGATTTTTACCAGGGGCAGTTTTACCGTTTTAAAGCCATTTTTAAACCTAAATTAAATTTATGCAATCATCTTTTGTCAGATTCTTACATTTTAAATGAATAACTTCAATTAGAATAATGGCACAATAGGGATGTTACCAATCAAATGAAATCGGTATCAACAAAATTCATCTTTGCAATGCAGAGGAAACACAGAAGCTGCATCTGAAGTGGCATTTAAATGCATTTACACACGATTTAATGCAGCTTATTTAACCGGCAGTTACAAATGCATACATATTTGAATATTGATGTTTTTAAATCATTTAAGACATAAAAAGATATTTTTAATTGTGAAATTAAACCTGCCAGTAGGTGGCAGCAAGTCAGTGAGCCATTGAATCATTCATTCAAACGATTCGTTCGTTCGTGTTGCTCAGAGACGCAAAACAGTCCTGTGATTTTTTTTTTTTTTTTTTTTTTTTTTTTTTTTTTTTTTTTTTTTTTGTTGACTAAATGGAGCAAAAACAGGCAATATAGTGTCTAAAATGTAAGTTACTTAATATTAACTTATTGAACTGTTGTGTATAAGATTACATTTGTAATCATGCGGATATTTGGAGAAAAAACGTCACTCTTCATGTGATATTAACTATATTAAATGCTATCAATATTAGACATACAGATGTATTTTTGCCCCCTTATCTTGAATATTGTGTGCATTTAACTGTGTTAATAGACTAAATTATGCAGTGAAAGTGGCTAAATGCATCTAACCTACTAGACTACATCACCTAGAATGTGTGTGTTTTGTAAAGTGAGGGACATACTCAATTTAATTTGTTTTTTGCTGTCGCTGTTTAATTTCTCCAGAGCTGCTCCAGATCGCAGGGATCAGTCCTCATGGAAACGCTCTGGGCGCCTCCATGCAGCAGCAGTTGAACCAGCAGGCAGCTCCGGAGAAGAGAGGAGGAGAAGTGCTGGACTCCACACACACCGACATCAAACTAGAGAAGAGCAACATCGTGCTGCTGGGCCCCACGGGCTCTGGTGAGACTGAAACACGCTCTCGGTGTTGTGTACGATTTGACAGAAGTCTTAATTATTAAACGGAGAAGACTTTCGGCAAGGGCACATTAAATGAATCAAAAGTTCCAAAGACATTTATAATAATGGTAATACAAAAGATTTAGATTTCAAATAAATGCTGTTTATTTCCCGCAGGGCATTTAAAAGAAAATTGTCATTCGAATCTCTTTAGGCCATTTAAAAAGTCTTAAATATTTGGGGGTTTTTTACATTTTAAGATGATAATCTTAAATTTGATTAAAAAAAACATGCTTTTAGGCTGTGTAGCACCAAGTGTTTTTGTAGTACCCAGTTTGCAACTTGACTGTCTTATATACGTCACACACACACAAGCGCGCTTCACCAGAGGTGAGTCTGGGAGTTGAAAGCGGGCAAAATACGGAAGTGTAAATTTAACTCGAAGATGACTGTCTTCTGAGATGACGGCAATGAAGCCAAGCATATTATGCCACAAGAGGTTTAAATGTGGTACTATGGGAATGAAGGCAAATTATTTAGATCCATAGAATGCATTTTAGAATACTTTTCCATCAGCCGGTTGAAATTTACAACATTGCATCTGCACTACGTCAAAGAGGCGTCCACTTTCTGATTTAATCGCCCAACACCGATAAGAAATATGAAGACACGCTGAATGAAAACGCACATTCACTCTCTGATCGCGCAATGGAACAGCAGAACTGCTAACAAAGCAGGCTGTGCTACTTTGTCATTTACATTTAAACATTCTGTTCAGAAACAGTCATTTGATCAGTCACATGGCATGCAGTTATGCATGTTAGTTTTGAACTTGCAGTAAGTTCAAACTGTTTTTAGTATGGAGTACTGAGTTGAGTACCGTATTGTTTCGAATGTAGCATTGTGAGGGACCCAGCGGTCAAAGGAAATTAGGAGCACAGGAAAAAATAGTTTCCCAAAAAGAAAGGTTTAATTAATCCAATAAAGCACTTCCAAAATAAAAGAAACTCAAAATTTCACAAAATAAATCAAATGACTTAAACTTAAAAGAGGTCAACAGAACAAAACTGAGCTTAAACAACTAAAGACATGACGAGCAGAACTGAACTGACCCAACTAATGAGACGATGGGAACACATTTATACAAGCGGACTAGTCCAAATTACACAAAAGAGGGGTAAACAAACAAAAGACAAAATACTAAACACAATAACAAAAATATACAAATCATTGAAATAAAGATTTATATATAATCTTAGAAAATAAACCAAATCAAAATACACTTAAAGGACAACTTGAATATCTAAATCCTCCCTATAGTTCATTAGTCAAATGGTACTGGCTAGTGGAACTAAAGAGCGGTGGAAGTGGCACGTCGGCCCTTCGGATGAACGGACCAGTGACGGAACTCGAACCTCCGCTGTTTTCCACACAGCCCACACCATGGTAACTTAGACTCAAAAGAAAGTAATATTAACAAAAAAATACCCAGCATAGTGAACTAGATTGTGTGCACTCCAACTAGTTAACAAATACGGATATTGATAAAATATTCTGAATGGAATAAATCAAGTTTGTGTGTCTGTTACTAAATATTAAAGAAATTACTTAAATGTATCAAAAAAAACTGTGGGCCATCACAAGCATATTTTTCATATTTTAATTTCTATTCATCAAAGAAACCTGAAAAAAGCAGCACAGCTGTTTTCAACAATGGTAATAGTAAGAAATATTTATGCAAACTAGAATAATTTCTGAAGAATCACGTGACTGAAAATTCAGCATTTCCATCACAGGAATAAATTACATTTTTAGAACATGTTGTTTCACAATATTTCTGTTTTTACTGTACTTTGCAGCCTTGGTGACCTCTTTCATTTAACGACCCTAAACCTTTGACCGTTGTGTGCTTTGAGTGCGGTAATGTGGAAAAACTAGAAACCTAACGACCTCAGTTGTGTGACAGGGAAAACACTTCTGGCCCAAACGCTGGCCAAATGCCTGGACGTTCCCTTTGCAATCTGTGACTGCACCACCCTCACCCAGGCAGGGTACGTGGGAGAGGACATCGAGTCAGTCATCGCAAAGCTTCTGCAGGACGCCAACTATGTGATCGAGAAAGCGCAGCAAGGTAACAGTTGTGGGAGACTTCCTGTGACACTTACCCACATGTAGGAAATATCCAAAATTCTTGAAAGATGTTGAAATTGTTTTTAGGTATCGTGTTCTTGGACGAAGTGGACAAGATTGGCAGCGTTCCCGGGATCCATCAGTTAAGGGATGTGGGAGGAGAAGGAGTGCAGCAGGTTGGTAAATAAAAAACAAAAACAAAAAAAAAAAACGATGCTGACGATCGGACACTGACCTTAGGCACAGGGTGTCCTGTTAAGTCAGGACAAGACATCTGCAGGTCTCAAGCAGAGTGTCAGTCATCCAACAGCACCCATAAAAGACCTGTACAGAACACTTGACGCACGTACAAACATGCTCATGATTCACAGCTTCTTCAAGGCAAAAGTTGATCTGAGCTCTGCTATAAACAGGGACTTTCCCAAAACATACTGATAAGTTGCACTTTTCTCTCAGTGAGAGGCACAGTCAATATACATTGTTATTCTCTAGTGTTTGGAGATGAAAAGAAAAATAAATGCTTTAACAGAAGTTGAAGAAGTCATTCAAATAATTTTGATAATTAGAAAGATAAATGTTGATTTTTTTTATATATAATATATATATAATATTATTTATATATATATATATATATCCAGAATCCACCCCCTTCAATAGATGACACACTTCAGAAATGTCACTGATATTCAGCTCAACTTTGACCTAAATCACAAGAACGCTCACATCTGTTAAAAATTTACAGAAACACAGTTTGTTATTCTTGGAATCTCACTTCTGTATTTCTTGTGTACTTCTTTAATCGCTAACAATAACGTGTGATGTATTTATTTTTTTTCTGCCAATCATTTTTTATGGCTACAGAAAACCTGAAAATCTGATGTCTTTACAGCATGATTTTCAAAATAACCTCAACTGTGACGGTGTTTTTGTTGTGATGGATAATGCTAGGTTATTTTTGTAGGGTTTACTTAAGCTGCTAGAAGGCACTATTGTTAATGTTCCTGAGAAGAACACCAGAAAGCTGAGAGGTGAAACCGTGCAAGTTGACACCACCAACATCCTGTTTGTTGCGTCTGGCGCTTTTAATGGACTTGACCGTATCATCAGCAGGAGAAAGAATGAGAAGGTAAGTTCTGAAAGAATGTTGACGCAGAACAACGAGGCTTTATTCACAAAGGGATGAAAGACTAGCTTGGTTACCTTAAATATAATATTTGATTTCCTTGCTTATAATAAAAGAATGAATCAAAGGACCAAAGGCTTAAAGGATTAGTTCACTTCACAATTAAAACTTGCTGAGAATTTACTCACCCTCATGTCATCGAAGATGTTTGTCTTTCTTTCATCGGTCGAAACGAAGTTATGGTTTTTGAGGAAAACATTCCAGGATTTTTCTGGACTTCAATGGGGTTCAACGAGTTGAAGGTCCAAATGTGAGTTTCAGTGCAGCTTCAAAGATTCAACATGATCCCAGACGAGGAATAAGAGTCTCATCTAGAGAAATGATCGGCCATTTTCTAAAAATAATGATTTATGTAGTCTTTAATAACTAATGCTCATCTTGGACTTGCCACGCATGACATAATCATGTTGGAAAGGTCGAGCGAGGGTGAAAAACTCTCTTTTTTCTTTCTTTTTTTTACTTGTAAAGGGCGTTTGACTCATTATAGATTATATATTAAATATATTATAATATATTTTCCTTCTATAGGCTGTACAACAAAGGATTTGTAATTGACCTTTCGCCGACAGTTTGATTGACAGGCGATCATAACCCCGCATCCACCATTTTATCCGACAAAGCAGTCAGGGGAGTTAGTAGATTAACGTTGGTGAACTTGATTAATTGTGTGTCCTCACGTCTCTTGAAACAACATTCCTTCTGATGTTCATTCATGTTTATTTGATGCTATAAATGAACTAGTATGAAGAGATGATCGAGGAGCTACAGCGATCTGTCACGACAATGTCCTCTTTGCGCCAGGATGTATTTTTCACTTTGTGAGAACATGATGTGTGGCGTGAGGGCGCATGTCTTTTCGGACATTGCAACAGTAACTAAAGGGGACGAGTCTTTGCGAAGGGTCAATTGGCTGCTTTTTGCAGAAAGCTGATCTCTGTTGACTTGTCTGATTGTTTTATTGATAAAGGCTGAGAGATCTGGCCAGCCACTTGATTTTTTTTTTGTCTAACAGCCAGTTGTGGCTCACGAGACACAGGCTCCCGACCACTGTTTTAAATTTTAATAAGATTTCACAGTGTTACATAGCTTTAGTAAAATCGTCCTTTGTGAAAATAAGAGACCTCTTTCAATAACATAAAGAAATGATTACTGAGCCTAAACTTCTGAACGGTGGTGTATGCATGTGCATATATAATTGCCTTTTTATTCCATATGTAGTACCTTGGGTTTGGAACACCGTCTAACATGGGGAAAGGTCGAAGGGCGGCGGCAGCGGCTGACCTGGCTAACACCACAGGTGGAGAGGTGGACGCGGTGGCCGAGATCGAGGAGAAGGACCGACTTCTGAAGCACGTGGAGGCCAGAGACCTCATTGAATTCGGCATGATTCCTGAGTTTGTGGGCCGTCTTCCTGTTGTGGTTCCACTGCACAGTCTGGATGAGGAGACGCTGGTGCGGATCCTTACGGAGCCACGCAATGCTGTTGTGCCTCAGTATCAGGCTCTCTTCAGCATGGATAAGGTTAGTACCTAATATACAATCGTAATTAAATTAATGTAAAATTAACCATGCATCATTTATCTTGTCACAGAACTGTATTTTCCAAAAAAAAGACACCTAATAACAAAATGTTATAAGGAATCCATATAATTCATAAATTTATGCACACCATCTATTACTCCCACTCCACCATCCCATTAAAAAAAACCCTCTTTTTCTTAGGCTAGTTAACTTATGTTCACATTTCCCTCATTCATGTGTTGAGCGCCACCTCAAGGAGCCATGAAGTAGCGCCACTGTGAGTAGGGAAAGTATTTAGAGCGCCTTATTTTATTAATTAAATTATCGATATTTCTCACCAGCATATCGATTCTCGTATTGTACAGAGAAGGACAATGATATATTGCCCAATTTTATATTTTGTCCCACCTCGAATGTGTACAGTGCAACAGTTTGTTTAGAGCTCGTTTACATTTTAGACGTTTCAGCCTGCGATATCGAACAGCACCGCATGGAGATGCCAAAAAAAAACCTAAACCAACTGCCTTGACCTGACTGCATATACCTACTACAGTACATGGATCCGTTCAGAATTATTAAACACAATGTACAATTTATATATTTACAATATATACAATGTGCGGTCAGTGCATCAAGAGCGCACATACATGGTTTGACGTAAATGACGTTAATGACGAATTTCGGCGTACTTAATTTATTTGTTTTCGTTAAAGAATTTTAATTAATAATCGTTAACGTTGACAGCCCTAATACAAACACCTTTACATTGACTTTAAATTAATCAAATTAAAACCCTAAAATTACTAAATGGAATGATGTTAATCATTCAAAATAAGATAAACCTTTTTTTTATTAGGTCTACTCTTTTTGAAAGTTCTTCTTTAATAATTATTATATTTATTCATTCAATATGTTAATATAAGCAGATGATTTATAGTGCTACAAATTCAGCAAATATATATATATATATATATATTTATTTATTTATTTATTTAATTAATATATATTTATTTATTTATTTATTTATTTATATATATATATATATAAAAATACATTTATGCCACATTTTACCCTATTATACTACATTACGTAAAGAGAATGTGTCTTTGTTTTGTCTCAGTGTGAACTCAACGTGACGCCTGACGCCCTCAGAGCGATCGCCAGATTAGCTCTGGAGCGTAAAACCGGTGCCCGTGGGCTTAGATCCATAATGGTAAGAGAATTCTGCTTTTGTTGCGAGTGTTTTCATTTCCTCAGAGGCGTGCTGGTATAATGACGTATGCTCTTGTGATGTCATAAGCTGCCTCTGTTTCCCAACAGGAAAAACTGCTGCTCGATCCCATGTTTGAGGTGCCACATTCAGATATCGTGGCAGTGGAGGTGAACAAGGAAGTGGTTCGAGGAAAGGCAACACCTCAGTACATAAGGTGAGGGCTCACATGACCTAGTTTCTTTAGTCATCTGATCTGTCAGCAGTTATTGTTTAAAACCACATCTGACACACCTGGAACTATGGACTTTTTTCAGGCCTTAAGTTATTTGGGGTTTTTTTGGTTCGTTTTTGTTTTTGTCGTCTTAATAAATGGCCATTTTAAGAAAAAAAAGAAAATTAAAATGCTAAAATAAGTTAAAATCGGAAACACTTTACATATAAGCTCTCATTTCTTTACATGTAATAACTAAAATAAACTGTTCGTAAATACAGCTTTTGATTTAAAAAAAAATGTATTAGTAAATGTTGAAATTTACTGAAAGTTAAAGTTAACAAATGAAACCTTTTTGTAAAGGCTTTCCCAAAAAAAGTACATCATGTATTTAAAGTATCTATTTTGATGATTGTTTAATTGCAATTTGCATTATAGGTTATATAGAGATATAAATAATGTTATCAAAAACTTTAACAATATATATTAATCAGTAAACATAATATAATTAAAGTATTTTATCTCCTCAGTATAATTTTATTGCAAATAAATTTTCTCAGTTGTGGATTCATTACATTGCTTGGCTAGTTGTCGATAGATTTGTACATATTGAGAATTTGTAGATACACCTGATAGCTTAAAGGGACAGTTCACCCAAAAATCATCCTATGATTTACTCGCCCTCAAGCCATCCTAGGTGTATATGACTATCTTCTTTCAGACGTTAAATTAAGAAAAATATCCCGGCTCTTCCAAGCTTTATAATGGAAGTGAATAGTAACTGAGATTTTGAAGCCCAAAAAAGCACATCCATCCATCATAAAAGTAATCCGTACGACTCCAGAGGGTTAATGAAGGCCTTCTGAAGCGAAGCGATGCGTTTTATTTTTAAAGAAAAAGTTTATAAAGTTTTAAATAAGGGCTTCTCTTCAGAAGGCTTTTATTAACCCTCTGGAGTCGTACGGATTACTTTTATGATGGATGGATGTGCTTTTTTGGGCTTCAAAATCTCAGTTACTATTCACTTCCATTATAAAGCTTGGAAGAGCCGGGATATTTTTTTTTAATAACTCCGATTGTGTTCATCTGAGAGAAGAAAGTCATATACAGCGAGGATGGCTTGACGGTGAGTAAATCATGGGATAATTTTAGGGTGAACTGTCCCTTTAACTTTCCAAGTGAACCAACACCAGTCATTTGAATTATTCTGATTGATTATTTTGCTCTCTCCACTCAGAGCACCAGCTAAAGACTCCTCTGAGGAAGAGTATGACTCTGGAATCGAAGAGGAGAACTGGACGAGACAGGCTGATGCCGCTAAGAACTAAAAACCGCAAACCCGCTTTAAAATCGAGACATTTCTTCAGCTGATTGTTTGCCGCCTCTGTTTTCCTAAGGGTCCATTTCTCACTGTACGCTTGTGATGATTCGTTTCTCACTTCTGTGAACTTATGCCATCTCTACCCTCGCTTTATGTAATCATGGCTTTGAGAAATAAGTTTAAAGTCTCCCCTGAAACTATCCTCCTAGAGATATGTGAAATGTAAAGAATTTTATTTTATTTTACTTCATTTTAGTTTCTCTTTGCCCTGCTTGAAATAAAATTACACATTTTTTGACACACTGGTCATGTACTGGTTAGTTACTGTAGCAGACATTCATAGAAATCCCGACTGCTTTCATAAAGTCTCCAATAAATCAATTTTTGTAGTTGAACCACATGTATAATTATTAGAACCCCACTTAGTGTAATTGAATTATGCCTCTGTATGAGCTGACTTTAAACTTGCCGCTTTATATATTTCCTTCACTCAATGCTGTGGGATTTTTAGATGTCCAGTTTTCTATTACACTCAAGCTGCTATTTGCAAAGGCTCAAGGAAATCAATAACTGTCTGAAACTTCAAGGGCACGCCTGTTGTCACCTGATCAACGTGTCGTCATGTTTTCCGTGACGCCCATGATGAAAGAAGTGATTTTGGTCTCTTTGAGAGAGTTGTACATCACTAACTGCAGTAGTTACACTGTGCTGAATTCCCAGTGTAATTCATTTTTAATCTCTTCACAGAAATGGATTTCTCTTTCCTTTGAATTGCATTGTTATAGAATATACTCACATTAATGCGAAGTTGGAAGGGGTTACTTTTTGCATAGAGAGAGTAGAAACCATGTATGTTTTTGATCCTCACCTTGTCAAGTCAAAGGATAAATGTACAAAAACAATATGTAGTAATAAAGTGTAAATATTATCACCGAACGATGCAGGTCTTCTGTTGTAATTCAATGAAAGGAACTAAATATGACAATGGACAAACAAAATGCATGCAACATAGTATCAAATACATTATGGAATGTAGCTTTAATTAAAGGCATGAAAATGTTGTTCTTCCATGGAACCATTTACTTTCACTTTGTGATCAGATGAGGAAGGTGACTGTTGATTGAGGCTGTCGCCTCCTTTTGTGTTTAGCTGTCGAAAGAACAAACTGCTTATGGGAACATGAGGGTGAGTAAATAATGCCAGAATTTTCAGTTGCTAGGTAAACTGTTCATTTTATACAACAAGATTAGAATGACTTCAGTGTGCCAATGTTATGCATTTATTTAAAAAAGATGGATATATTATTGACAATATTCAACATAATTAAATATACTTACAAATGTTTCAATTAATGCCTACAAATATAAGCAAAAATATATATGCTTTTCTTATGTGGAATAGAAAAGCACAAAACGGAACCAAAGTCCCTTTTAAGGAAAGCCTGTTTGCTTGGCGCCTCTGGGCATTGCAATATTTATCATATTTAATTTAATAACTGTATTTGCAATATTATAAGGGTAGGTTTAGGGTTGGGGTAGGAGTAGATGTTAATAAAACACAATTTGATAAGGAGCACATTTAATTTACTGCTATTTATTATGAGATTTTGCCTCACTTCCGGCCTTGTAGACACAACCCTATTTCGGACATTCACTTATTTAGCGCTTTTTACAATGCAAATTGTGGCAAAGCAGCTTTACAGTAATAATTGGTGAATAGTTTTTGGCTGCACAGCAGCTCCCAGAGAAAAAGGTGTCATTGTCCAGCTTACTCTATATATTATTGATTCATTCCGTTGCAAATATCAGTAGTTATTAGTCTAGTTAATTTATGTACATCAGCACTGGAGAAAACAGTGATGTAATCGTCCGGCTCGGCTCAGTTCGCATACAACGGCGCCAATGCAGGCATATCAAAAACACTGAATGAATATCAAGTGTCCCCGACCAAGCAAGCCAAAGGCAACAGCGGCAAGGAACCAAGTCCTATCTATCTGAATGGGGGAATCCTGAAATCTCATAATCTGCTTGGCGAACTCACAATTAAATAACATATTTCAAATCAGCAACAAAATCTGTCATGAACTGCCATATATGTTGTTTCTCATGCTCAAATAGCGTTAAAAAAGCGGATATTTCAAGCAAGACGTAATGCGCATGTGCAGTCTGAGGTTAACGGCATCTGCAGTGACGCAATGCATTTATAAATCAGCGTTTGGCTCTTATGTAATAATTAATATAATTTAACATGTAATTCATTCCTGTGATCAAAACTCGTCTTCAGAGTCACATGATCCTTCGGAAATCAGTCTAATATGATGATTTGCCGCTCAAGGAATATTTCATTATACTTATCAATGATGAAAACAGTTGTGTTGCTTAATTTATACGTTTTTCCTGCGTGCTAAATGCTACTTTCCACCCTGCTTTAACTTTGAAGGGGCTTTTATTTTGAAGGCGTGGC
This sequence comes from Opsariichthys bidens, assembly GCA_037194245.1. Taxonomy (NCBI): domain Eukaryota; kingdom Metazoa; phylum Chordata; class Actinopteri; order Cypriniformes; family Xenocyprididae; genus Opsariichthys; species Opsariichthys bidens. Next base: position 30,448,710 of record CM074280.1, on the reverse strand, counting down.
GGCCGGAAGTTCTTTCATCACAACTTCCGTCTACAAGCTGTTCTCAGGGCGCTCATCAAAACTGCTCGCTTCAGCACCGAATTGCAGTTTATTTTCGCCTTAAATGATGGATAACTCTCAGCAGTTCGCTTATATGGGCGCTGCGCCTTCCTTCAATGCTCCTCCGTGTACAGACGGCGCGGTTTATCCAGGAGGAGGTGCAGGACCACCGCCGATGCCTCCTCCACCTGCAGCGGGACACACATGGAACATGTATCAACACCCACCGCCCTGGTCCCAGTTTCCACCCTTCGACCCGAGCAGACCACCTCCAGGGCCCTTTGAACCTCCTCCACACAGTGAGAACCCGTCTCCATCCTGGTCCCAGAACCAGTGGAATCAACCTGAACATCATTTCATGGGACAATTCCCACCAAATCAACCCCAATTCCCACATTCTGCACCAGCATCATATCAGTCCAGCACCAGGCCGGATAATTCAGCCCAGATGTACACCTCCAACCAGCAAAATTACTCTTATACCAACCAGTCCTGGCTTGATGACAACCAAAACAACAGTCAAATGAGCTCAATAACAGGTTCTGATGAAGCATCCCAGCAGAAGTTGAGAGATGAGCAGTGGATTCAAAGTGTCCTGCTGTCAAGAGTCAGGAAGTCCAGTGAAGCAAAGCAGCCCGAATCCACTCCATCTGTGGCTCAGTTCAAAGAAAAGCTGTATGGGACTGTTAAAATGCTATCCGAGTTGAATGCCGTGTGCCAGATGCTGAAGGATAATGTGGAGAATGAAGATGTTTGGACTGATACGCTCTCAAAAGCTGCAGAACTAAAGAACATCATACAGGAGAGACTGACCGAGCTGAAGGACCCAGACTGCGTCCGCAGCGTCAAGAGGAAATTGCTGCAGATCAACAAGAAGAGGGCGAGGATGAGGAGAAGAAAGATTGAACGACAGGAGGAAAAGCAGGAAGAGGAGGCTAGACGCGCTGAACGAGAGGCGATGGTTGATAAATGGCAGATGAAACGCCTTCAAGAAGTGGAGGAGAAGAACAGAGTGAGGAAAACTGCAGTTTCGGTTTATCCGTTATACATTGCATTTTTATGTCCCCTTATATTTCTTAATATGTCCCATGAAATATTATTATATTACAAAATATTATACTTTAATAATTAGTACTATGCTGTATTATTAGATTATTATTATTAATTATGATATATAATTAAAGGTATTATTATTCTATATTAGTAATATACTAAATGATTAATAATGTTAATCAATGAAATGATGCTATACTATATAAATAATATAATTTTTATAGAGTTGTCAAAAGTACGAGAAGCGTCCAACCCGGCCCACATCCGAGTGTGGTGTCAGAAGCCAGGCCCATATCGCCCTGCAACCGATTTTATTGGTCATGTCAATCATATTATAGCCTACAGAGCTACGGAGGTTGAGATTATCCTCACTGCAGAACATGACATCCAGGGGGAGATCCAACTCCTCCCACTTTACATATCCCTTAACCTACCTGTCTCCACCCCTTAGATCTGGATCTAACTCCTCCCACTTTACATATCCCTAAACTTACCAGTCTCCGCCCCCTGGATCTAGATCCAACTTCTCCCACTTTACATATCCCTAAACTTACCAGTCTCCGCCCCCTGGATCTAGATCCAACTCCTCCCATTTACATATCCCTTAACCTACCTGTCTCCACCCCTTAGATCTGGATCTAACTCCTCCCACTTTACATATCCCTAAACTTACCAGTCTCCGCCCCCTGGATCTAGATCCTATTCCGCCCACTTTACATGTCCCTTAACCTACCTGTCTCCACCCCCTGGATCTAGATCCAACTCCTCCCACTTTACATATCCCTTAACCTACCTGTCTCCACCCCCTAGATCTGGATCTAACTCCTCCCACTTTACATATCCCTAAACTTACCAGTCTCCGCCCCCTGGATCTAGATCCTATTCCGCCCACTTTACATGTCCCTTAACCTACCTGTCTCCACCCCCTGGATCTAGATCCAACTCCTCCCACTTTACATATCCCTTAACCTACCTGTCTCCACCCCCTAGATCTGGATCTAACTCCTCCCACTTTACATATCCCTAAACTTACCAGTCTCCGCCCCCTGGATCTAGATCCAACTCCTCCCACTTTACATATCCCTAAACTTACCAGTCTCCACCCCCTGGATCTAGATCCTATTCCACCCACTTTACATGTCCCTTAACCTACCTGTCTCCACCCCCTAGATCTGGATCTAACTCATCCCACTTCACATATCCCTAAATATACCTGACTCCGCCCCCTGGATCTGGATCCAACACCTCCCACTTTACGTATCCCTAAACTTACCAGTCTCCACCCCATGGAACTAAACCTACCCGTCTCCGCCCCCTGGATCTGGGTCTAACTCCTCCCACTTCACATATCCCTAAACTTACTAGTCTCCGCCCCCTGAATCTAGATCCAACTCCTCCCACTTTACATATCCCTAAACTTACCAGTCTCCGCCCCCTGAATCTAGATCCAACTCCTCCCACTTTACATATCCCTAAACTTACCAGTCTCCACCCCCTGGATCTAGATCCTATTCCGCCCACTTTACATGTCCCTTAACCTACCTGTCTCCACCCCTAGATCTGGATCTAACTCATCCCACTTCACATATCCCTAAATATACCTGACTCCGCCCCCTGGATCTGGATCCAACACCTCCCACTTTACGTATCCCTAAACTTACCAGTCTCCACCCCATGGAACTAAACCTACCCGTCTCCGCCCCCTGGATCTGGGTCTAACTCCTCCCACTTCACATATCCCTAAACTTACTAGTCTCCGCCCCCTGAATCTAGATCCAACTCCTCCCACTTTACATATCCCTTAACCTACCTGTCTCCACCCCCTACATCTGGATCTAACTCCTCCCACTTTACATATCCCTTAACTTACCAGTCTCCGCCCCCTGGATCTGGATCCAATTCCTCCCACTTTTCATATCCCTTAACCTACCTGTCTCCACCCCCTACATCTGGATCTAACTCCTCCCACTTTACATATCCCTTAACTTACCAGTCTCCGCCCCCTGGATCTGGATCCAATTCCTCCCACTTTACATATCCCTTAACCTACCTGTCTCCACCCCCTAGATCTGGATCTAACTCCTCCCACTTTACATATCCCTTAACCTACCTGTCTCCACCCCCTACATCTAGATCCAACTCCTCCCACTTTACATAACCCTTAACTTACCTGTCTCCACCCCCTACATCTGGATCTAACTCCTCCCACTTTACATATCCCTTAACTTACCAGTCTCCGCCCCCTGGATCTGGATCCAATTCCTCCCACTTTTCATATCCCTTAATCTACCTGTCTCCGCCCCCTGTAGCATTGGTATCAGTAGTGGTTCGAACAATAATTTAAATACTGTTTAGACCTTACAAACCTTACTATTTCAACATGATGGACAGCTGCATGCCAGAACAGACGGGGGGTTCATTTTATCGTATTCCTAAGGATCCTGATAGAGGACTGAAATGGTTCAGTGCAATAAAACGTATAAACCTAAAATGACATGAAAGAGTTTAAAATGTGTTCGATAACTGGGCTGATATAGGCTTTTCACACACGAAATAAAACAATTTTTCACACACTTTTCCACAAAAATTTCCAAAAATATTTTTTTATTATTTCAAGGAGAAATGAATGACACCTCATTTGGATCATATCTGGGATAAATTTGGGATTAAACAGGTTAAGATGTCATGACATTTATGATGGCTGCTGTACTCACAGTGATATAGGGTGCGTTCACACTTGTAGTTTGGTTCGTTTGGTCCGGACCAAAAAACAAAAACCAAACAGATAGTCCTGGTCCTCTTAGCGTTCACACTGGCATTTTTAACAGCGAACCTAAAGTTACCGAATCAAAGGCACAGGGATACGCTCACGACCTGATTGGTGGCTTTTATGACGTATATTTGGCGACGGATCTCGTTTACCGAACATTCAAAACAACGCTGTGTTCTGGATTAAACGTGTCATTTTATGCTTTATTTTGACCAGCTGAGAATCACGAAGAGCTCATGAAATGTTCAGAACATTCAGAACAGCAGCAGGATTTCCAGAAACTTCACCTCCTCGTCGCTCCACGTTTGCCCTCGACTCATTTCGGATACTCCGATCTTCCCGCGTCGTCGAATCAGTGACTCGTAGCGCCGCATCTCGTGACGTCACGTCCTGTTTTTGGTTCGTTTACACGTCTTTGGTCCGTGTCGCGTTCATATATCAACCGAACCGCACCAGAGTTCGTTTGGAAGCGGACCGAGACCCGTCTTTTTAGCTTGTTTGGTGCGCACCAGCGTTCACATGTGTTCAAACGAACCGCACTAACTGAGCGATCGCACCAGGGTTCGTTTTAATCGAACCAAACATGACAAGTGTGAACGCACCCATAGTTATGCTGGACAGTTAGGGTCGATTACATTTCCTACCAACACAGATGACTTGCCATTCCAATGACGACAAAGCAAGTTTTCGCTGACTGACTCTAAAGTTGAATTGCGTCCATTTGTACCCCTCCAGACGTTTGTAGGCTTTTAAAGAGCCTACAATGATCTGAACTTTCCATCACAGGCTTGGCTTCTTTTCTGTCATCACTTGGATGTGGGCGGATGTCCGCAGGCTGCAGCGAAGCTTTGAGCGCTGTTGAGCGGATTCGTAAACCCCTCCGATTGGCCGTTGTGTTCCCGCGATCATCGTATATGTCTGTGATTGGCTTCAATGATCAACGCTTCAAAAACGTTGTGAATAGTGAACACTCTTCACCGAGCGCTTACACAGATACGCATACTTTCAAATTCAAACACTTCTGCGTGCTTTCCGGTGTGTTGATCATTATTTTAGCCAATCACAGACATGCTTGAAGAGCCGTGAACACAATGGCCAGTCAGAGGTTGTTAAAATTTCAGCACTGATTTGTCGGTACTTTTCACAACTCTAGGTTTTCTTTCGAAATGTCTCGATAAATCGAATATATATATATATATATAAAATATATTGTGCATTTTAAATCATATACCTATTTTGGTATGAACGGATGTTCCCATTTTGTCGTTCCCGAGCGCTTCACACAAACAAATGGCAATTTATTAAGAATATTATGGGTATTTTTTTATTTTTACCTTTCTGCAATCATTATCTTTATAGGATATAGGAATATTGATTTATAATCAATTTAATTTTTTTCCTGTGCCCTTAATATTACTTCCCATTCTTTGCTTTTCTTTATTAATATCACTTTAACTAATAAAAGTTTCTTAATGACCTGTTCCTGTAAAAGAACCATCTGACTTCACTAATATTTTGACTAATTTTAGTTATATTTATATAGCATGATGGGGATTTCCTGTACTATGAACATTTGTGAGAATGAGTTTGTACATCCAGTAATGTCTGATCTGATTGTTTCGTTGTTGAACAGGAGAAAGAGTTGAAACTGGCCGCAGATGCCGTTCTCTCAGAGGTCCGAAAGAAACAAGCAGATGCCAAGAGAATGCTGGACATCCTCAAATCACTGGAAAAACTCAGAAAACTCCGGAAAGAGGCTGCGGCCAGGAAAGGTGAAAGAATTAGTTTGCATTATTTTAATGTAAACGTGATTTATATAACCATATTGTTCACACCCTTTGGTGAAATCAGTCGAGAATTTGCTTATTTGTCATTGTTTCTGCATGTTGAACTAATTTCTGCATATTTAGTGCTTGATTTTCTTACATTTTTTCCATTTTAACAGGCATGTTTCCGGGAAAAGAGAGTGATGACACATTTGAGGGTCATTTGGAGCGGTTGAGGAATCTGATCCGTAAACGCACGGCCGTGTACGGGACTGAGGAGAAAGCTCTGAGAGTCATGCTGGAGGGAGAGCAGGAGGAGGAACGCAAACGGGACCGCG